>JADHKP010000076.1:0-123549 GCA_019925385.1 Raffaelea deltoideospora | reverse complement strand
CGTTTAAACACCACGATCCGGTTTGCAAAATGATATAAACTTGCAATGTTATTAAATGTTATCGCTTTCTTATAACGGTTTTTTTTCAGTGGTTTGGGCCACCCAAAAAAAGGCCCCCCCCCCCCCCCCCCCTCGCCAACCTCCTTCTTAACGAGTGTGCTGCGAGTGGCGGGGGAAAGGCGCTTGCGGGTCGAACAGAAAAATCATCGAAAAAAAGAACAGAAAAAAAACAACAAAAAAAAACATCACGTTTCCGCTTCAGAGGGCGACAATATCACAGAGGTCAAATCTACTTGCCTGATCGAGCGCTTTATGAGGGTGTTGGGAAACGTTGATATTTCAACGATTTCGCATAGATGAGATAATAGGGAGAGAAGTACAAGAAGAGGGAGGGAACGAGAGAGAAATCTTTTATGATGTGTTTTTCCTGTTGTCTGCTGCTAAGCAGGCGAAAACCAGGTTGGGCCGCTGGCGGGGAATTTTAGCAACGTGATAAATCACGTGTGCTGGTTACCTAGGTGCTCAGTCCCACCAATACGACGGTACATAGTACGTATTACGTTGGGCGCCACTTCAAGTAGAATTAGTAATGCACTGAGCAGCCCTGGCTCTGAGGTGGCCTCGGAATGAATATCCATACTACTTGTACGAGCAGTCATATTCAATCGAAAAAATAACGCCTTACTCCCATTTTCTGTGCTGAAACGTTTATCTGCAGTGATCTGGCCCAACGCCTTATCTATCACTGGTGACTGACTAGCCGATGCCTAATGAAGAATCACAACACATACTGTACAAGATCTGGCAGATGATCATGGGCTGTGTCGGTTTCTGTTTTACCCTCGGGCTCCTGTTCCACGTCCGTTGTCCCTGACATCGCCAACAGCTCCCGACTTGAATTTGGGTAGCTAGAACACGTTGCATAACAGACTAGACGGTGTACCGCATATGGCTTTGGGGGGGGGGGCCAAAAATGTTCCAACAAACTTTTACACATCACACAGGCAGTATATGGCAGCCCAGCAGCCCCCGACCGCCCCAGTTCCGACGTGGCGTCAAATTGAGGCGAAGCTCCTGAGGCTGGTTTGATGCTGTGCTTCGAGATATCTTAACCAGGATCGTTTGCTGTGACGAAAAGTGTCAGCAAGCCTCAAGAAGCGCTAGCTAAAAGGCATTTTTTTTTTTTTTTTTGCCGCGCCGCCCTTCTCTCGCCGGCATTTCAAAAAGCTGTAGCTCTTTTTCTTACCCCTTCATTTCCTTGGACGCATTCTGCGACCTTCTTTAGGTTGTCATGGTTGGCATGGTTGACATAGCCAAACGACCGTATCATGTCGCCCCCTCGTAGACCCGCTTCGGCTGCCGGGCTGTTGTCGACAACGGAGTTGACCTTGGCAAAGACCGGGCCTAGCGTTTCTGGGACAAAATCGGGCAGGATTTGCCCGCTGGCTTGCCCTTGCTGTTGTGCTGAAGCTGTCTCATCCTCATTGTCATCCAGGCTGGCAAAGTGCTCGTGGAGAAATGATTGAATAGTGTTCATCAGTTCTTTATAGTCGTTTCGGAGGTGGATGATGCGCGCACGTGTAGTCCGTACTGGAAAGATGGAGGCACTTGTTAGCCAAACAAAGCAGCTTTTGCCTTCGATGCAGGCCCCTCCAGTCACACATTTCAGTCATTTTTCTCTCTTTCTTACTTTGTGCCACATCGATATCGGCTCGAGGGAACCCGTCTGGCGTAATTAGAGACGTATTCATATCCACTCCATGCTGTCGTGCCAAACGTTCGTTAGTAAATTGAAAAGATCATTTTTTTACAAAAAAAAAAAGAAAGAAAGGCAGCACTCGTCGCAAGCAGGTTGCTCACAGAATCAAGAACGCTGCCGAGAGCCTTGAGCTCGGCCTCTATCGCATCCTTCTTGCGCTGAAGCTCTGCAAACGAAAGCTGCTTCGAATTCCCATTCGTGTGAGGGGCCGATGTTGGCCCTGACGGCACTGTTGGCGCATGGAGATTGTTCATTCTAAGCGGCAAGCCCATAATATGACGAGAAGTTGCACGAGGCAATCATTGCAGTTGTGTGAGGTTTTGGGTGTTGCTGCAGAGCATGTTGGTTTCTTTCATTCCATAACTATTACTAGTAATTAATCGGCCAGGCAGAATAAGACGCGTGAGAGGGGCGGGGTCCCGCACGTCGGGCACGTGCAAGCGAGTAAGTGCCACCAGCTCCCCGAGTAAGCTATATTACAGAGCATTGTCGTCTTATTTACCTTACTCGTACAGATAATAAATAGTGAGCCATTCAGGAGAACTTCGTGAAGATCTGTCTTACTTGATGGTCGCTACTCGAGATCAGACAACTTATTTACACATAATGTTTTACGATGTAATACTATTGCAGAGAAGGCTACTTAATACTATTACTCCGTACCGCTGCTGTACGAGTATGGCTTTCTGACTTGAAATCTACTGAGACATGGGGGTCATGAACCGTGGCCGGTCGCAACTGCCATTTACAAACAGTTCCTTCCGCCTATGCTTCAGTCCTTTGGCACCTGTAGCTCTCCTAATAGAGCGAAAACAATGCACAATTGGGTGATTTTTGAAAGGGGGCTCTTTTCCTCTTCATCGCGCCTTCCTGCTAATGAAGCTTCAACAACAGCAGGTGGCGTCCCTTGATTCATTTTAATATAACCCGTCGGCAGCTCATCTCCCTTTTTTCTGTAGATATCACGTCACAATCTTGTTTTCCTCGCCGACCTCATTTTTCCCTCGTACCCTCTTTTCCCCATTTCTGATAACAAAGCGCGAAGGTGGCTTTCTTTTTTTTTTGTCTTTAGCTTTACCATTGCACTTACTACTATGGCCTGAGCTCGTATGTTCTGGTATTTTTTTTTCTTCCCCGAGCTGGTTTTTTCTTTAAGTGTAAATGCTTAAATTTTTGGAAAGAGGAGAAAAAATTGAGAGCAGACGTCCACCTTTGCACTTTTTATAATTTTCTTTGCTATGACATGTTCTACGTCCTCAAGCTTGGCTCAGACCAAGTACGACTATTTTGAATATCGCAGAAGTTGTCGGTCATCTTCCCCTTCAAATTCCGTTTGCATCAGCCGTTCAGCTCCCAATCTGCTCAGCAGTTTGACTACTCCCACAGCATCTCTAGACGTCGAGGCCAAGTTAAGCGATAGTAGCCGTCCATCGTTGAACCCGGGCTATGTCGGGGTTTTGCAGCTTTCAGCTAAAGAATCAAGCTCAGCCGGTCCAAGGTCAGCTTCGGCTTCCGCAGGGACAACATGGCTTCCAACTGGGCCGGGCCTGTCGTCCCATGACAATTTGGCGGCCTCTAGCGTTTACCGTCCCTCTACGAACTCCATTATGGAACAGCCAGAACACCAACCGGCCAAGGTGAAAAAACCATTTCATAAATGGATTCAGTCATTCCATCGTCGCCGACCGGATCAGCAACACTCTACGAGGTCAGACACAGGAAGCGTTTGCGAGACCGCTATCGGATGCAGCAGCCATGTTGCGAAGAAGACAAAAAAGCGCTTTAGGCGCTCTTCCTCCGTATCGTCGTTTGCTTTTGTCTCAGCTGCAAGGGAGACCAGCGTGAGCGTTGCCGGCACAAGCATGGTTAGTCGGTCCTGGAGACGAACATTATTTTCTTCACGAGGGCAGTCTCGAACAGATCGCAGCAGCCGGGCTTCTGCTTCCGGCCGGCATTCGGAAGACAGCCATGTTCGAGACCGCCAGATGCAGAACGATCCTGTTATAATCGAGCGTTCTTTGCATCGCCGGCGGATTCTCGAAGAGTTAATAATGACAGAGGAGGGCTACATTGGAGATGTTCGCTTTCTGATGAATGTAAGCTGCAATGTGTGCGTGACTTCTGGGACTTCAATGCGCAAAAAAAAAGGGGGGGGGGCTGAGGAAGCTACCGAAAGGTCTAACTTGTGGCATTATAGGCATATGTTACGATTCTCGCGTCTCTGCCTTCTGCACAGGCAGGTCTCCGGTCTTCTATAAACAGAAATCTGACCGACATTGTTGAACTCCACGAAGAACTGCTTGGAGAGCTCCACAAAGTCGTCCCCGATTCCGAGTACACGCAACTTGAGCTTTCAGGCAGTGCAAAGAGAGCTCCATTTCGCAGACATCAGCGCTGGCGTAGTCTGGATGCTGTGCCTGAAGACAAGAGCGAAATATTATGGCTTCAGAATGTTCCAGGCATGACAGCGAGTCCTCAAGTTGGGGCAGAGGTTGCCAAGATCTTTCTGAAATATGTAAGGCGGCCTTTCCTCGACGTTGTCTCCCATCATTTGCAGTTCAAAAGCTAAACCAATCAAAACAAAGATGAATCGTTTTTTTATATACGAGGAGTACGGAGCCCAGCACGAATTGATGTTCAAAGATCTCGACGCGGCACACAAGACAATTCCGCACTGGGACAGATATCAGAGAGGATTTGAGACGCTGGCTTCATGCCTGACCTCAAAGGACAGCACGGACGGCGCCAAAAAAGCTTCAACAATTGGCGATCTTCTGGCAAAGGCATGTTTTTCTACTTCACTCCCAAAGCGTATTTCTACCCCGAGACTAACTAGGCCAACCGGAAAACTGTAGCCAATTCAAAGGTTGTGTCGTTACCCTCTTTTGTTTTCAGAGCTGCTAAAATACACGCCTGTGTGCGACTGCCCTTGCTCTTACATGGAGATCGAAAATGCTCTGGCCCGCCTCCGTGAAGCAACAGGCGCCATGAATAGAGCCGCCGATGACAGTCACATCAAGGCCACCCTGGAGAGGACGTGGCTGCTTCAAGATCGATTGATATTCCCCGACCAGGTCGGTGTAAGGTTCTTAACGAGTGCTAGCAACTCTTTTGTCACACTTTGCTAATAACGTGACTGAGACCTCCAGAAACTTGATGCCGTATCAAAGAGCCGTATTCGATCTTTCGGCCATGTCCATCTCTGTGGTGTTCTCCATGTCTGCTGGCAAACAAAAGACTCTGTTGATGGCCGTTATATGATCTGCCTACTCTTCCGCGAGTGGCTGTGCCTTGCATCTGTGGAAAAAGGCGACCACAAATACACAATACAAGCCTGTATTCCTCTTGACAATTGCAGCTTGGATGAAGCCGACAATGGCAGAGGTACGGGGAATTTTAGGTTCATCATACAGTTCACAGCGGACAAAAAAAAAAAAAAAATAGGCAGGGGTAGGCTATGCTTGACTGACGCGTGTGTGCAGGTTTGCAATGCCATACGGCCTCATTCTCGTGGAAGCTAGTCTTCGAGTGCGACTACCAACTGTACGAAATTATCATGACAGCTTGTTCGCCACGGGAAGAGCATGAATGGAGGCGACGACTGGACCGGCGTGCTACTGACGATGTTCGCACACAGCCAAACTTTCAAGACGGCAGCTTTCTTGCTCTAAATATTAAATGCTTAGGTACTGTATTTGGCAAGCCGGGCACAGCGGCTCGTAGGCTGTCAATACGAAGGGCAACGACAGTTGGATCTAAAGGTCAGCTATGCCAGGTCATTTTGACAAATACCAATATTGAGAGAAAAAAGGAACCAAAGGCATCGCCACGACAAGCACACATCAACCGGTCTCGATCTCTGCAAACGAACGCGCGGATGCCTGTACTTGCTCCATCGCGTGGAGATCGCGCACGGCTGGAGGCATTGGTATCCGACGTGTGGACACGCGAAGTGCTACCGTTTCCTGGAATAACAGTTCGGGCAAGGAGCGAACGTCTGGTCCGATCGTCGGCCTCGTCTGTGATCAGAAAACTCAGCGCTGCTAGCTTCACAAGCACTTTTAGCAAGCGGTCAGCCGGGCGTGCGTCGACACGCAAAATAGCGGCGGGTCTTGAAGAAGCAGATGCTGGCGCTGTAAACAAGAAAATGTTGCCACGCGCTGAGTCTCAGAACCTGAACAAGTTGTCGTCAGATGATACAGAGGAGTTCGATGCCAGGCATTTGGAGAGCGATGCCAAGGAGGACAGTGGTGGCGGAGATCTGACGGCGCAGCTCTCCGACTGCCTGATGGGCCCGGTTGACGGGATAGATGAAAAGACGCCGGCAGTGGATTTGTCCGTCATGAGAAGCAGCGGCCGGCCCAACTACGCGACTCGACGCGGGGTCAGCGAGGCAAATAGTCTGACCAGCTCCATCCACAGAACGATGAGTCGGCTGTTTGAAAGTGGGTGGTTTCAGGGTGGTTCAGGAGGAATGAGCCAAGCCAATAAAAGAAGCCGGGACGAGTGCACCACGGTTTGCGAAAGCGAGAAGTCATTGCCTGTTCGCTGCAACGAGCTGCGTGCGCAGTCAATGTACTGTTTGCCGACGCCGCGGATCGGCCGGCCCAGTTCACCTTCAACGATTCGAAGTGTATCGTGCGACTCCATGGGTGAAAGCTTACATCCCCTGACACGCCAGACCAGGAACGGCCAAACGCCGTCTGTCAAATCACTGAAGTGGTGGTCGACCAAAGCCGTTCTTCACCGTGGACCGTCTTTGCGGAGTGCACTGCAATGAGCTCGAAGGGGAAATTTCACAGAGTGCGCAGCAGACGGCGCGGGAAAGTATCATTCAGCATTCAGGAAAATGTGGAGACATCAAGGGCAAACAGGACATTTCAAAACCGCCGTGGGGTTGGACATGGAAACGGAGCACAATGACGGCACTGGTTTCCATGATGATGGGGTTAAACTGCATAGAACAAGCTTTGGAGTTCTGGGTATGGGATGTGGTGGAAGGTGGAGATGAGGGAGATGAGGATAAGGCATTAGACAGGATAATAATAGGCCAGCGATTGCTTCTTTAGAAATACAACGACGATTTATCTTCCCTTGCATGCAAGAGCTGTTCTTGTGCTACTTTAAAAATTGCTGTGAATTGCTGTTTCTAGAACGGTCTCTGAACGGTCTCAACTGGTGTTGTTAACGGGCTAAGGCTCTGCTTTTCTGGAGGAAGGTGGTTCGATGGGGTGTGTGACACCATCGCCCCACCCTTCTGGAAGCTGGCCCCACAACAGCATCTCACCACGGCGACTATGACGTATTTGGTTTCAGTTGGCTGGTGTGAGCCCGTCAGGAACAAAGCCTGACATGAACATTGGACAGGCAATTGCAGACAGCTTTGTCAAAAGAAGCTGGTTTTTGTATTAAGTAAGAACCATTTTGCAGAAGGTTCGAGTCAGTGAGGGGTCTGCCCATTCCCAAATACAAAAAGGCTTTTACTGTCTTCCATTTAATCCATTCTCTTTCATCCATACTTTTTGTACTTTTCAAGTGTGATATAAAAATAGCCTTGCTAAACCGAGTTTTTTGTAGCCTCGTTGCCTGCGCATATCCATATTATTCGATCCGATCCAGACGCACCAAGCGATCATCATCGAGAACCGTCTCGCAGCAAACCACCAACCACTAGCTTTCATCACATTGAGAGCGTCTCGCAGCAAACCACCAACCACTAGCTATCATCATCATCGCCACCATGCCTCGCGGAGAAGCAACCCAGCACAAGGTCCACTACAAGGGCGCAGACGACGACTATGTTGTCTTTGTGGACGACGTCGCCACCTACCAGAAGTGGAAGTCCGACTCCTCGGTGCCGTTAGCACATTTTGTCTCGAGCTTTCAGGTGTTTGTGACGCACAAGTAGGTTTTTGTCCTCGCTCTAAAGCCACTCTCCTCCGCCTTTTTTCTATGTTTTCTATTTTCAGTGTTACGGAGTGCTAACATGCCATCTCAGACAAGGCGCCCAGGGCACGATGGACACGGCCTCTCACGGTGCCTTGGAAAGCGAGTTCGGCACGCACGACACCGACGACGTCTTGAAGCAGATTCTGACCAAGGGAACTTTGCAGGATACAGAGGTATGTCAAGATCTTCTACGACCCTGGTAGCTGTATATATATATATATATGTGTGTGTGTGTGGCTACATGTAGCCTCAACGCTAGCCATCTTCCGCTTCAGAGCGGTCCCATCACAGGGCTTGTTCGCATACTGGGGCTGACTTTTTAACCTTTCTTCAATCGCTAGGGGCCCGATCGCCAAGGAGTCAAGAACGATTCGCAGGGAGGCCGGGTGGCTCATTAGGAGAGCCGTGCCGGCTGGGCTGTTCGAGAGAGCCTTTCCAATTGAGTATTAAATGGGTACGATCTGGGGGGCAGTAAGAAAGAGAGGGTATGTGTTGTAAAAGTAAGAAGTCCGCTTTTGAAATCAAGAGGGGTGAAGTAAACTAGCAGAAGAATAAAAGAAGAGCAGAAGAGGGCAGCAGTTGAAAATTGCGGAGAAGACGACTGAGATGAGCTCGTGTAGTGGCATGTGAGAAGCTCATTTTCCACTGTGGTGGATATCATACTCGTTTTTTTTTTCATTTTTTTTATTGATCCTGGAGCCTTTGTAGTTTTGATTCCTAATTCCTTTTCTTGGTAAAGTGTAAGATGGTTTCAGAGACGATGTCATGAGGCCTCTCAAACGCCAGAACAGAAAATAAAATAAAAATAAAAATAAAAATAAATAAAAATAAATAAAAATAAAAAATAAAAGGGAAGCTACATCAGAAAACGGTATTGTATATCGTAATTTCATGTATAATTTGTTGCTTTCTTGACCACTCCAACGCGTTTTGCTACGAGCATTGACCAAATAACGAAAGTGGCACTACAGACGAGTTGGCCCGTTCTCATCCCCTCCCGTGTTTCATGATACAAAATGTAATCTAACAAAACCTCTGTCTCCCTTTTCTCGTAATAATAATAAAAATACCATTGAGAATTCTTACTCGAGTAACTTGGCATGGCTGATTTTGTATCATCGAAATGTGCTTTATTCTTTATATGCTGAATTTTTTTTTTGTCGGCTTTACCGACGCAAAAAGTCATCACCCCTGTTTGAATTCTCTACTCTCCCCGACCTAAGCCTTTGTCGCTTGAAACAGAACAAAAACCACCCTCCCCCTGAATCACCCTCCTAAGCAAGGCCTATTAGATAAAAAAAATGGAAGTTTATATGATTTTTTGAGAGATAAACAAAAGAAGCGCTGCCAGAGAGAAGCAGCTAGAAGAGGGGAAAAAAAGGGTCGAGGGGTGACGGCAAAAGGAAGAGGTTTGAGAAAGAGAGAACAGGGGGAAGAGCTCTCATAAAAACATGCTGGCGAGAGTGACTGCCTATATACAAAAAGGTCTGTCCGGTCAAGTTGATGGTTCGGGTATTCGTAAATGGTGAGTTTTCTTTTTTTTTTTTTTGGTTTCTCGTAATGCAGTCCCTTTTTATTTTTTCCCATGGAGACGGTTTCGTGGGTGAAGTCCTCTTGTAGCTATCCGATTTCCATACTCTCACGAGTCCGTAAGCCAGGGCATCGTGCGTCTCTCAACCGATTTTGAGCTTTTTCTCGTGGGGCGGTTTTTTTTTTTTAAGAAAAAGAAGTCATCCTTGGTTGATTCGAGCAAGCGGGTAGGCGACAGATCAAACCGATGTTGGGATTTCGTGACCGATTCCAGGGTGTGGGACAAAGACGCAGAGACAACTTTCTCGAGTCGTTCCTTGGGAGGGTGTGCCCCCAATTGTCGGGATCTTGCAGAACTCTATCCTCGTTAACGGCGACCAGCAGCACCACCGCGGCCGCGCTGTGGCAGGGTCCAAGGCTTGGCGCAGATGATCTGGGAAAGGCTGAGTTAGTACAGTGCTTTCGGACGAGAGCGGTCTGGAAAAAGCAGAAAAGGGGGATATTCTCTCACCTCGCCCTCGCTGTATGCCCAGAAGTAGACAGCCATGCCGACCAGGTAGTAGATGGCCGCGTTCGTGCCCTGGTAGATCAGGACGGCGGCCAGAGCCGTCAAGGGCAGCACTGCCAGGCGGGCTTCAAGGCTGCGGTGGATGGCGGTGCCGGCAATGAAGCCGAGCGGCCACTCCCAGGCAACCATGAACAGGCCCATCAGCAGATTGATAATCTGCAAGATGGGCACCGGCTTGACGGCAGGATCCAGGCTCTTGGTCAAAAAGTCCCAGAAGATCTTGGGCCAGAAGAAAGCCTCAATGGCAGCGGCAGTTTGGTCTAGTTATCAGACTGTTAGAGACGGAGAGCACAGAAAACAGAAAAGAGGAGGAAGAAGAAAGAGAAAGAGAAAGAGGGCGGGTTGACGTACAGGCTCCTGCGGACAGGATGATGAGCCGAGCCCAGTGGTTCTTGATTAGACGACCCATTTCGGATTATGTCGCTTCTTCGTCTCAAAGCAGTCGTCGCCGTCGTCGCTAGTCGAATGTCGTTGCTGTAGAAAATCCTCCCGTTGCCGGTCGAAGAGATGTATGGCCGAAGAAATGAGAAATGATTCGAAGAGATGCCGTTATGGTAAAAAAAAAGGGTGTATTTTTGTACAGAAAAAACCAAGAAAAGAGGACTCGCTGAAAACGACCGGTCGACAGTTCGAGAGAGGCGAAAGAAGCGAAAAAAAAAAAAAAAAACAAGAAATGGATAGGTAACCGGACCTGACCAAAAAAGGTAAAAAAAAGAGAAAAATGAGAAAAAAGAATAACAATGAAAGAAGAGAACAAAAAAGAAGGCCCAGTTGTCGATATGAAAGAAGGCTACCGACAAAAGCGAGTGCTCAGCGCTGCAGAAGAAGAGAAAGAGAGAGAGAAGAGAAACGAGAGAGAAGAAGAAACAATGAGGAGGAAGGAGGGTGGCTGGAGAGTAGAAAAGAAGGAAGGGGGGAGAAAGACGTGCGAGGGTCAGGGAGGTAATTATTAAGGGAGCAGATAGAAGATTTCGTGTCGGAAGAGACCAGCCTCTGGCTTCCGGCAGCAAAACGGGGTGTGAGAAGAGAAGTGGGCCAGCCTCGGGGATGGGAAAAGCGTCCTCAAGATGGGAATCTTCAGATGGGAAAGTTGAGAATAGCGAGGTCGAGGAGATCGACAAAGAGGTCGAAGACTTTTTGTTTTTTCCCCCCCTTTTGTGGTGGGTAGGGGGGAAAGGCCGTGCTATACGAGTAGTAGCGGTGGTGGAGGGCGAGGAAGGGGCCTCGCTGGTCTGGCGTACGTGCCCCAAGGGCAGCAGCCGAGGCCGGGAGCGTCTTGTATGAGACCAGGCAGTCTCTGACGGCGAGGAGGCTCCGTGTCGTATGTTGATGGGTTGAGGCAGGCTGTGGTTGTGCAGTGGGTGGGCTGACTACAGCGACAGCGGTGCGAGTTGGCAGAGACGTCGGATGTGGAGTTGCTGGCAGTGGAGCGATGATGCTGTGGATGCTGGCGAGGGTGACTTCGTAGGTGGTGCTGTTTGTTGCTGATCCAGGTCCGCGATATCAGATCTATGACGACTGCAGGCATCCGAGCGGCATAAAGCAGCAACTGTTTCGAGGTGGAGAGGTGGAAAGCACCAGAGCAAAGGCGAACAGGCCAGGGGGGGGGGCACGACAACAGGAGCAGTATGGATAGCAGGAGCAGCAGCAGCAGGAGCAGCAGGCCTGGTCGTCGAGAGAGGTCCACGGGGATGCTGTGGTGGCCAGGCTCTTCGCATAAACGTCTGCTTCTCAGCTTGTTCAGGCAGCGTGGACGATCAAACTTGACCAGGTCCAGAGGGGAGGCTGAGCACGGAGGAAATCCAGGAGGGATCCACGGGGAGTTGAGACACAACTGCCAAAAGAGGTTTTCTTCTGTTCCCTTTCTTGTTCGCTGGGGCTCCGGATGGTTTGACTGTGTTTGAGAGAGAGATGGACGAGACGAGAACAGACAGGGAAGCGGGACAGACAAAACAGCCAAAAGAAAAGAAAGAAACAAAGAGCGCAGCAGAAACGGCCAGTGTGTTGTGTGTTATTAGGAGTAAAAAAAGAGTCCCGTAGCAAGGCCGTCGTCGGAAACACTGATGAGTTTGAAAGTTGACATGGGGTATCATAAACGCATTACTAAATAAGCAGAAAGGGGAGACGGGGAAGGGGGAAGGGGTCCTGAGAGGGGGGATGGCAGCTCATATGTAGTCTTTGATTGAATCTCGTCAATGGAAAACCAGACACGGCCATACGTGGGCCAGGCCAAACTGTCCAAGAAGAAGAAGAAGAAGAGAGAGAGAGAGAGTGAGATAAAAGAAGGCAAAAAAGCAAAAAAAGCAAGAAAAGCAATGGAAGCCCAGCCACGGCCGCGGCCGGATACGAGCAAAGAAAACTCATTGCACATTCCACGGCCCTGCGAATGAGTGACGAGAGCGAGCACTTTCTCTGCAAGTGCATCGCAAGCCGGGCCCGCCCCAATATCGAACAGGGGTGGTGTGAGAGGTGTGAGGGCCCCTCACCCAAAGCGAGAGAAGAGAGGCACTGGCTGATTGGGCTTAGATGGGCTGGGTAATACAGCTAAACACTAAAACGGGCAATTCTTCAGTGTGATTGCTTCAGGCCATGGGGCGGTGGGAGGAGCAACCGCTGGTACGAGCAGGTGCCAAGGTCGGGGCCCCCCCCCAGCTGGGCGGTTAGAGATGAGGCAGGCCAATCAGGCACAACGACGCCTGTGTGGGTCACGTTGCAGGTGACAAGAAGTGCCCCACCCGTGCGAGCTCGTACAAAGTATCCTTACCATACTCTTTGAGCGGAGTAGGAGTATGGATATGGGATATGAATAGGGAGTCTTACGAGTAATATTACTCTGTATATGGGGACACTCGTAAGGACGGACGGGCAGTTGGGGGCGGTTGGGGCAGCCTCCTGCAGCTTGTATTTGGTACCTGGGCTTGCAGTGGTTGTGGGCCTTGTGCACAAGTAGCTGGTTCGTGCGCCCCAACAGGGCATTGCAGTAGCACGACGCTTTTAGCGAGTATTGCGGAGAGCATCGGTCGCACCTTCTCACAGTTGAGACACACAGCGTTGCGGCTTCGCAGGGTCAATACAGCGCTGAAGCCCCTGTAGAAGAAAAAAAAAAAGAAAAAGATCCCCAACAAGAGTCCATCGTATGTGAACAAGAGCCATCGCCAGAACGTCGTACGAGAGATGCTCTTTTGTGCGCCATCTCGTCCCGTCGCCGTGTTGTCGTGCCACAGCAGTCGAGGCGGCAGAAACTCCCAATCCCAAAGCCATTGAGCCAACGAGGGCAAAAGCTTCCCACTGGGACGTAACAATACCATTCTATTCTACGTATATTTGCGAGCATATCAGATTACGCCTAACAGGCCACAGGACCACTGCCCGGCCCAGACAGGTGATCTTGCAAAGCCCCAAACACACCCGCGGCCGCCGAGGCCGGCGATGAAGCACAAACGGTTTTAGAAAACCCTAGAATAGTGCTATTTGAATGTGGGCATGTCTAAGGACGTTTTATGCTGCGACGGTGTGGAGGGGGGGATGTAGGGGTTCGGGTGGTCACAGCGTCGGTCGGACAGGGTACGAGTATGTGAGGCGACTCCGTATTTGCATACATATTGCATTACTTTATACGTCGTAGTATCCATATACCTTCTAATATCGTTCAATTGTTGCTCCACAACGGGCACTAGTCCAGACAAATACAGCGCTGCCACGCCAATTCAGCGCACTATAAATGACGTTGCCAGGCCGCTATGTGCGCAAAGACCCGAGTTTAGTGCTCTTGTTGGTGCTGTTCTCGGCGCTGTCCTAGTGTGCTGTCTTAGTGCTGTAGCTTAGTGCGCCTGCCGCCTGCCGTTCGACATCGTGTAAATCACAGACGTTGTCCTTGCGACGGGACAGCTGCCTCGACAGCTCGGCTGGCATACGAGTACGTCCAGTTGCTGTGTGGTTTATCGCGCAGAGTAAAAGAAAGAGATTGAGATGAACTGGACAGCTGTAAGATGCGCTTCGACAGCTCGGCTGCGTCCAATTGCTGTGGCGGTGGTCTATCGTACAGAGTAGGTCTTTAAAAGAAGAGATTGAGATGAAAAGGGCATGAAGCAAAAGCTCATAAAGTACGACGTATTAGTGAGGTCGTATCGTATTACGTCGTATGCCGTGTACGCCATACCGTAAAAAATGCCCGCCCCAGCCTCTTGAATTTTCAATGGTCTTGGCCATCACCAATGCCGTCTTTTTTGCTTGTACAGTGACACTCTCAGCCCAAATATCACACCACGGCCATCACCTATACCGGTGAGGTCAAATGGCCTGACCAGTACGGAGTATGGATAGTTGCAATGAACCTGGACTCCCAGCTCTCGAAATGTCACAATGGCTTTATTGGAATTCTTTTTAGACATTTGTTGAGTTGCCCAGCGCATTGGGCACTGCCAAGGACATTCCGCCTTTTGCGATTGCATTTTTTCTTGCGGATAAGAAACGCTGCTTCTCATAACTGCCCGAGTGCTTTTTGAGCTGGTTTGGTGGTTTGAGAAGGGAGCGCAGGGCAAAAGAGCAAGAGCAAGGGCAAAAGAGCAAAAGAGCAAAAGAGCAAAAGAAGAAAGAGAAAAGAGCCAATCCGAGTGGATGCCAAGAAGAAAACCTACTCGTTTCCCCTGTACCGTATTATCATGCTGTCCAAGGCTGTCCATAGCACCTGCTGCCCGTTGTCTTTTACAGTGATATTACTTCGACGCTTTCACTGTTATCCCATACATTTCCAGCGAAAGCTCTCCACCGCAAAACAGCGACCAACATCGCCAACAGCGCCAACAGCGCAGAAGGACGGTTCTATCCGCCTCTAAAAGGCAGCAAAAAAAGAAAAAAAGGGGCCATTGTGCCTCCCGCTCGTGCATCCGCAAATCGCTGGTAAGCAGCAAGATTGATATTGGTTCATACCGCAGTTGGCCTGGGCGACCCCGGAGTACGGCACCCGTCACGCTGTCTGCTGTACGAGTAATAATAACTATCCATATCCATATATCCATACAATATTCTTAACGGGTTGCCCGTATTAGTGCAAATAGAAAAACTCGGTCCCCGCTTGAATTTTAGCCTCCGCGGCTGCACAACGACCGCCATTGGCTCAGTCGCTCGTCCTTTCCTCTGTCTCAGGCGGTGTGGGGAACCTCAGCGAGCTGCCGTCACGCTGCAGTCACCTTGCATATGCGCTAAAGCATTTCGATCCAGCTCTTTCTTCTCAGTGCTTTGTGGGATGTTTTTTTTGCGGTCGACAGAGTTCGAATCTTATCACTCCATATGTCGTAGGTCACCCAGAATGGGAAGCGGAGTTCTGACTACGAGTATGAGCCGGTAGGTGTGTTTTTGTTAAAAAATTTTTGGGTCTTTTTCTTGCGATTTCTGCTTAACAAGTTTGAAGACTTTCATATCATCTGCCTCCTAGAAGAATGAGATTACGAGCACGGGTACAGAGAGACCCGTCCGTACAATGTATTACACAATAGTGACTGCGCCGTAAAGCGTGCCCTGGACGAGTAGTCAATCTTCGTCCTTTAGCCAGGACAACTGTCACCATGTCAACTGCACTTCGTCCTTTAGCCAGAACAAAACTATCACCATATCAACTGCATGGCCAATGCAACGCACAGATACCGGAAAAGACCAAATTGGCCAACGAGCTTGTCAAAACGATATCCCACTACCGACGTATACTCGTACGTTCACCAACACGGATGCAAGGATCGTTTGCCTCGCCGGCTCGTGCCAGCACATGACGATGTGATCTAATCAAATGACAGCACAGTGGGGCGGTGTAATACGATGTATTATTGCTTGGTACGGAGTACGCAGGTAGAATCAGTTGGGACATGCTCAGCCAAACTCAACCCATTTGGTCACCGTCACACCTGTGCACTCACACTGCATCATTTTTACATTCCTATTGCAAGGGCCTATCACAGCCAGGTCAGTCGGTATTAGTGCCGTTTGTATGTGATGGCCTGTCCCATTGTGCTGGCGAGATAGGACACTGCAATCCCTTTATCACTTCTGGTGATAACGGCCTGCCAGTGCCGGATAATGGCTGTGGAGAAACTGGACCATGGGCTATGGGAAGTAAGTGTGATGTGTTTGTTTGTCGAAGAGCAGCCACCACGAAGGTCGTATAGTGCACCCTGGCTATCAATTAAAAAAAAAAAAAAATAGTGGCAAAGTGATTGATACTTTGGTGTGCTCGCAAACAGACCAGGATAAGAAAGGAAAAGGAAAAGAGGACAAAGGCCAAAAACGACTCGTAAAGACGACACCATGCTGGCAGACATCACAGTTGCTCCGTACGGATGCATGATACGACCCCTTTGGGCAATGTTTTCCAAGCAAGACCTCACTTGTTCCCAAAGCGCCGAGCATGTCTGCATCGACGGGCAACCATCATTGCATGTCCGTGTTTGTATGCCCCTTTGTGTGGTCTCAACAACATATCAAGGATAGCCGCGCTCAATGTCTCTTTCCTCCCTTTGCTCGCGTTTTCGGACTCGCCAAAGCTCAATATTAGTCGCCACCGCAAAGCAACAGAAACCCAGATAGTTGGGATGAAAAGTATGGGTTGCACTCTGGGGAAAAAAAGAAGAAAAGGAGGCAGAGAAAAAGGAATCTTTCATCATTCGAGAGCTTCCACGTCCTTCTTCACTGGCTGCGTGGGTGATCCCGTCACACGCATATATGCAAGTGCGCTTTGTGTGGAGGACCAGGCGCTTAGGAGCAGGCCGCTCTTCTGGACGGCTCGTCGCCGTCGTCAAAAGAAAGCATGTCTCACGTGTTTCGTACGAGTATGAGTATTTCTCAAACTTTGCCCGTGTTCCACGTGCAGAGCAGGTCTGCCCAATCAAACATTCCCGAACAAGCTGTTCGTTCTTCTTTGGCTTGCAGAAGCGTCGCACGGCGTTCTGTAGAGCTCTCTTTTGTACATCCAGCACAATGCTTCCGCCCCCAATGCTGGAGGCGTCAGACTCAAAGCTAGCCGCCCGCCCCCGACTCCGTATCTGCATTGTGTTCGTTGCAAACAGGCAAAGACATGCACAAAAAAAAAAAAATTGACCAATGAAGCAAGAACCAACAGGAGAGAACAAAAACTGCATGGCTCATCTCTCCTCTGGGCCCGAAGGAGCGAGGCCTGCATCCTTTCCGTCTGCAAGTAAACGGATAGATAGATATAGCGTTTTTATGGCGCGACAGGACCGGGGGAGGAGCTGTGTACATACAGCCTTGCTTAAACCGAGAACAGCCAAAAATGGCTTTGCTAGCAGTTGACAATCTGACTGTAAAAGCTTGCGATGGTGGCTGGCAGCATTTCGGCGGCCGTCAATAGAAGCACTGGCAGCAGCGGCTCGCCCAAGTTAAAGATGCTGTTATGAGGCGGACAGTCAGCGTATGGCAGAGAAAGAGAAGAGATACAGCAAGCAGAACAGACAGAATCAAAGGTGACGTGAGCAAACCGAAGATGTAAAAAAAAAAAAAAAAATCAATGTCCTTGTCCTCCCCTGTTGCTCTTACACACACGTACTCAATCTGGAGTTGCTGGTATGCCGTTGTGACCGACCTGTCGCCCGGCGCGCCTGTCGACAGCGGCGACAAGAGAAACACCACGGCGCCGCCCAACCCCGTCCTGCGCTGCTGCAGCCGCTGCAGCCGTCTGGTCGTCTCGGGCTGGCCCACGTCGGCCGGGGCCACCAGAACAAACCGGAACACGGAGCCAGCGCCGTCGCCTGCCGAGCTGTGGCTGCAGTCGTTTCTCACGGTTGCCGTGTTGGTGCTGCCGTCTGAAGGAGGCAGCGCGCACTCGTGCACGACGCCGCCAGGACCGGCGTGGTTGCTGCGGCTTCCGATGTGCACGGCCAGATCGTGCGACTCGATGCGGGCAGACTCCCACGGCGGCTGCGTCTTGCTGGCCCGAAGAGCAGCCGCTGCCCTGGCCCAGGCTGGGCGGTCCTGCAGCGACGAGGCAAAGAGCAGGCTCAAGATGGGTGCTGGGCGTGGAGGCGGCCGCAGCAGCGGCACGGGCGACACAGACAGCACTGGACCTTGCTGTGCCTCTGCCTGTGCTCGCGACGGCGAGTGAGGATGGCGACGAGGAGGCCGCAGCGGGGGGACCGGCAACGCCGCATGTGGCACCGTACGAGTAGTAGATTTGAATGTCCGTCGCAGCGCTCGTGCTGCGGCTGGGGAGGAGGCCGGCGGTGCCGTTGTTCTGTCTCTCTGCCACGCTGGTGCACTTCTGTCTCTCCGCCACGCTGGTCCACGGCACGGCTGCTGGGCCTGGTGGCCTACCTCCGCCGACGAAAACGGCGATGACGACGCCGCTGCCGCCTTGACGGCCAGCGACAGGCCGGGGCGGCGGCGTGGCTGTGGCTGTTGAAACAGGGACCCGGACGGCGAGGGCGACGAAACTGGCTGCGTCGTCGTCGTCGTCGACAGTCTCGGCGTTGTGGGCGTGTTTGATGTGATCATTGGCGAGCCTGGCGTCGCCGGTGGCGTGCCCGCCGAGCTGGAGATGTTCATTTGCTGTGAGCTTCTGCTTTGCTGCTCGCCTTCTTTTTTTTATTGTTATTGTTGTCACTCGTGGACCTCTTTTTCTCTTGGTGTCTGTTTCGTCTTATGTCTATAGTTGTGATGGGGGAGGTCTACTTGTGTCTATAGTTGTGATGGGGAAGGTCTATTGCAATTCTATAAACTCGCAAATCTGAGATGCCTTTTACATTGGCCATTCCAGCCCAGCCATTGCTCCAGCGATTGCTCTTTCCTCTCTGGGACGGAGAGACCCCAGCCATTGCTCCTTCCTCTCTGGGAGGGAGAAACTCTAGCAATTGCCCCCTCCTCTCTAGAGAGAGAGTGAGAGAGAGAGAAGAAAAGGTGCTGGACCAGCCGCTCTTTCCTTTTTCTCCTGGCGAGGCTCCTGGCTCTTTCTCTGCCCCTGCCGTCCGTAATACGCCCAGCTCGTTCCTTCCTCGTATCTGTGTAGCAGAGCTGGTCCGGCCGAGCTGCTGCGAGCCAGGACAGAACACGTGACTGGTCCGGGGCACACACGCGGACGCGCCAGATCATACATTTCATACATTCGCAGCCGGACGGACGCTGGCGGCGGCGACGGTGCTGCTGTCGCCCGTGCCGTCTTCTTTCCGGTGCTCGTCAGACAGTGGCGGCGGCGGCGGCGGCGGCGGAGGCGGCAGCAGCGGCTGCTTTGTCTTGGGGTCGCGGAAAGCGCGCAGCGCCGTCTCGATGTCGAGGACGCGGCTCTCGAGGCGGCGGGCCTGGAGGGCGCGGGCGTCGTTGGCGGCGCGCAGGGCGGCCAGCTGGTCGTCGATGGCGCGCAGGCGGTCGGCGTGGGGGTCGGGCTTGGGCGCAGACGAGCGGTAGTACTCGTAGAGGACGAGGAGGCTGGCAATGACGAGGATGAAGGCGTCGCCGACCACGTCGGCAAACAGGTCGACGGCCTTGGCCTCGGGCAGCGGCCGGAACTGGCGGCGCCAAATGCTGGAGCGCGCCAGCACGGCCGCGTCCGCCGTCGCCGGGTGCGATTCCTTGGCGGTCGTGCCGTACTTGGCGCGCACCGCCGCCTCGCGCTCGCGCTCCCGCTCCTCCCGCTCCACCTGCTCCTTCGTCTTGACCGTCGCCGTCTCTGCCGCCTCCGCCCGCTCGCGCGCCCGCTTCTCCGCGCTCGCATTGCGCAGCACCGCCACCGACAGCCGCATGTTGAGCTGGTGGATCGCCTGCCCGTAGCGCGCCGCCAGCTGCCGGAACCGCGGGTGCTCGTGCGCCTGCGCTTTTATGTGGTTCTGCATCATCGTTAGCCGGGTCACCCGCTAGCCAAAGCCCCCCCGGGACATAAAGAGACACACGCCTCCGTACCGCTCCATATTTCGAAATGTGCCGCACAAACAGCGCTGCAAGCTTGAAGAGCGGCAGAGGCACCATCGCGTCCTTCTTTCTCTCTCTTTTTTTTCCGTCAGGCAACACAAATTAATCGCTCCAAAGTCGCACGATCGCGGGGGAGGCTTTTGCGCTATGACGGGCGCCAAACACGCATGCTGGCTTTGTCTCGCCGGGTTCAATGGATATTAACTCGCAAAGAAGACGAGACACTGAGAACGAGAAACGGCTGCCACTATCCATTAGCTCCCGCAGATCCAAGCAATCCCCCCAACGGCTCTCGCGAAGCAACAGACTTACAACAGAGAGACGCGCTTGCCTGGAATTTGTCTCGTGCTCATACAGGACGCTGGCCGTTGGACGTTGGCAATTATTGCCCAAATCCTGCCGGAGCAGTCCGGCTGGCATTGCGGGCCAAGCGGGCCAGGCGGGCTAGTTGTGCTTAGTCATCGTTGCAGTTGCGCTGGGGCGGGACTGCCTGAGGGTTGCTAAGCAACCAAGCGGCCTGTACACGCTAATTGGGAGCTCTCGCTTCTTTGTGTACTTTTTCTGAAAGCAGCCTTCTCCTCAAAGTTTCTCACGATACCTACTCGCAGGATCCCACCGCCTGAGCTTTTCGTTTTTTTTTTTTTTTTGTAGCTCTCACAAAGCTAAACTCTCAAAAGCGGGCGATACCTGTTTGCATTGTCAGTATTTTACTTTGTTTCGGCCCTTTTCCCTTCAATTTTCGAGAGAACCCTCTGAATTTCTGACAATGTAAACAAAGAACTAGGAACAGAACGGCACAATTCATGCAGACGGGATACACCCGCAGCAGCAGAGGACGATGGTAGTAGCAAAGGGCATGGACGTCGAGGCGTTGTCGCCTAGGGATGCCAACGCCCGACGGCCGCGCGCGCCGACGGCGGCCGTCGATCTCAAGGCCAAGGCGGCCGTGCAGCTCAAAGCCAGCAAGGACAAGGAGCATCCGCCGCCGCCGCCGCCGAACGTGACGGAGCCGCCGAGCGCGGACCGGCGCGACGGCGCCGTGTACCAGGTGGGCAAGCTGCTGGGCAAGGGCGGCTTTGCCGTCTGCTATTCTGGTGTTTTGGCGGGCACGCGCAAGACGTTTGCCCTCAAGATTGTGAAGAGCAAGATGCCGCCCAAGATGGAGCAGAAGGTGAGTTTTTTTTTTTTTTTTTTTGAAACAGACGAGAGGAGCTCAGTGTCAGAGAGCAAACAAACGCAAGACAAAAACTGACACTCGCCCCAGTTCCAAACGGAGCTGCAAATCCACTCGAAAATGCGGCAGGCCAACATTGTGCAGTTCCACCGGGCGTTTTCGTTTGAGAACGCGACGTACCTGGTGCTGGAGCTGTGTCCCAACGGCTCGCTGATGGACATGGTCAAGCGGCGCAAGGGCCTGACCGAGCCCGAGGTTCGCTTCTATGCGGTGCAGATTGCCGGGGCCATCAAGTACATGCACGCCAAGGGCATCATCCACCGCGACCTCAAGATGGGCAACATCTTCCTGGACCGGCACATGAACGCCAAGATTGGCGACTTTGGGCTGGCGGCGCTGCTGGTGACGGGCCGCGACATGCAGACGATCCGGCGCACCACGCTGTGCGGCACGCCCAACTACATTGCGCCCGAGATCCTGGAGAAGGGCAAGAAGGGCCACGACCACATGGTGGACATCTGGAGCCTCGGCATCATCATGTTTGCCATGCTGACGTCCAAGCCGCCCTTCCAGAGCACCACCACCGACGAGATCTACCGCCGCGCCCGCGAGCGCGACTACGAGTGGCCGGCCGCCGACGTCAAGTTTGTCAGCGACGAGGCCCGCCACGTCGTCGCCTCCATGCTGCAGGACGCCCACCTGCGCCCCGATCCCGACGCCATTGTCGAGCACCCCTTCTTTGTCGTCGGCTACATGCCCACGCCCGCCGACATCTCCCAGCGCCTGCGCGACCAGCCGCCCGACCGCGATGTCTTTTATCGCCACCCGGCCTCCAGCCGCGTCCAGGCCCAGAACCTGGCCACCCTGCAGGCCATGTGCGCCCAGTGCAACGTCGGGCCCTGGAGCCACACCCGCCTGCTGTCCAAGCCGGTCTGGCGCGAGATGGCCGCCGAGGAAAAGGCCGGCCTGACCCCCGTCATCCCGCTGGCCAACGACGTCGTCTACCGCCCCTTTGACACCTGGCTCCAGGAGAACCAGCTGCTGCAGGCCGGCAGCAGCACGAGCAGCGCGAGCAACGCATCTACAGGCACTTCTCCAAGCACCTCTGCAAGCACCTCTGCAAGCACCTCTGCAAGCGCTGATCAGCTGTCCCGCGCAAGGACCTTGCCTGCGTCTGCGTCGGCCCCCGTCTTGCCAACCACCACGTCGTCGTCTGCTTCGTCTGCAGCCCAGCCGAAAAAGCCCGTCATGGCCGAGTGGTTGCCGTCGTCTTCGTCACAGCAGCAGCAGCGGCAGACGCCCGCAAGCTTGCTGCGAGCTCCTCCACAGAGCTTTGCTGCCCAGCAAAGAGCACAGAGCCGGCCAGCAGCTCAGTCAGCACAGCCAGCACAGCCAGCACAACCGACAGAGCCCACACAGCCGACAACGACAACAACAACCGCAACAGCCACCCAAGACCACCAAGCGCTGCCGCCTATAGGCTTAACTCGTCGACCGTCGGCCAAGAGAGACATTCCCCTGGGCAACGGCCTCTCTCTGCAAGCCCGCGAGCAGGCAGCCGCGGCCGCAGCCACAACCAATGGTAGCACTGCAAGACGCACAGCAGCGGCCAGCAGCTACAGCAGCAGCAGCAGCAGCGGCACGACACGACGACCGTCTGGACGGGCAGCGGCGGCAGCGGCAGCAGCAGCGGCAGCAGCAGCTCAAGCGGCCGAGGCCGAGGCTGCGGAGCAAGAAAAACAACAACAGCAGCAGCAGCAGTTCGAAAACGAGCGCAGCGGCCGGCTGTCGCTCTTCAGCCCCAGCGAGCCCCAGCGCGTCGTGCCCAACAGCCAGCCCGACGCCGTGCTGGCGCGGCTGCGCAAGCTGCAGGCAGAGCTGGACCGGGCCCTCAACGCGCGCACCATGGCGGTGCTTTCGGCGCGCGAGCAGCGGGCCGGTCTGCTGTCGTCGTCGGCGCCGCCGTCACCGCAGATCGTCGTCAAGTGGGTCGACTACACCAACCGCTTTGGCCTGGGCTACATTCTCAGCGACGGCAGCATCGGCTGCATCCTGCGGACCATCCACGTGTCTGCCACCTCGTCGTCCGACCCGGCCGACGTGCCCGGCGACCTGCCGCCATGCGGCTTCCTCGTCCGCGGCGCCGAGACCCACCTGCTGCGCCGCAACGACCCGTCCTATGCCGACCGCCACCAGATCGTGCCCATGTCTGCGTTGGCAGCGGCACCAGCAGCGGCAGGCGCAGCGGCAGCAGGCGCAGCTGCTGCTAGCAGCGGCATCGACTTTTTCGAAAACATGGGCGAGCGCGGCCTGTCCTGCGTGCGCGTCAGCCCCGAGCGCTTCCGCGTCGCCGTCGACCCCTCCACAGGCACGGCCGCCAAGCTGCTGGCCGGCAAGGACGTCTTTGACCACCGCAAGCGAGAGCGCATTGTGCTGTGGAAGAAGTTCGCCAACTACATGCTGGCGTATGGACGGGAGCTGGAAGACGACGGCGGCAAGGCGGCAGCGAGGGAAGCCAAGAAGGCCGCTGCCGCAGCCGCAGCTGCCGCCGCAGCATCGGCAGCATCGGCAGCATCATCGGCTGGCATTTCAGCCCCCTCGACCGCGCCGCCTCCGCTCCCCAGCGACGTCGTCACCTTCTACCAGCGCTTTGGCGACGTCGGTTGCTGGGTCTTCTGCGACGGCCACCTGCAGTTCAACTTCCCCGACCACACCAAGGTTGTGCTGGACGCCGCCGGCGTGTGGTGCCACTTTTGGCACTTGCCCCAGCCGGCCGCCGAGCGTCTGGCCGCCACCGGCCTCCTGGACGAGGCCGCCCTCGACGCCCGCAGCGTGCTGTCATACCCGCTGCAGACGCTGCTGAACTTTGCGTCGTCGCCTGCCTCGGAAGGCGGATCGTCGTCGTCGTCGTCGTCGTCGTCCCGCCGCCGCCCCGTCATCCGCCCCGAGCTGCAGGGCATCCCCGCCGCCAACGACCTGCGCCGCAAGGTCGAGTTTGTGCGCAGCGTTGTGCGCGAGTGGGTCCAGAACGGCGGCCTCGGCAACAGCGACATGAGCCGCGCCGGCCGCCTTCGCTGGCTGGGCGTGCGCGAGACCGCCAAGGTAGTCCTGGACGCGCCTGGCAGCGCTGGCAGTGCCGGAGATCATACAGCAGCCGCCACGGTACCAATACCCCCGGCCATGCATGTCTGGGTGACCATTGGCGCACGGCAGGGCGACGTGCGGAAAGCGGCCTTGGTGGATCCACGGCGGCCGGGCGAGCTGGTGCCCGATATCGACGAAAGGCGGTAGTATGGAGGGGCTGTGTGAGAGAAGGGGGGGAGAGATACACACCCTGAGAATGTGTGTGTGTCAGTGAGAGAACGAAAGACAGAGAGAGAGAGAGAGTCGACGGCGTCGTTAATATTGCATTCCCTGGACACGCCCGTAATGATATTCCGATTTTGTTGCTCTTGTTGGCTTGTGCAAGCATCATTTATGTTTGGGCTCGTGGTTTTGTTTCGTTTTTTTTTGGTTAGTGAAGAGGTAGAGCAGGAAATGCCTTTCTCGAAGCAAATCTTTCTGCGTTTCTCTTCATTATTCAGGTATAGTTTTAAGGCGCGCTGGGCTTGGCTTAATTGCAATCTAAATCGTCAAACATCCGGCTGGCCGTGACTTGGTGCTGCACTCTGTAGGCTGACCGCAGCTGTTTGCTAGCCTCGTTTTTGCTGTCTGTGGCTCTCAAACTGTTCACATCAAACAAGGCGTCACTGCAGGTGTAATAATAAAGTCCAAAAAAAGCAACTCATAATTCGAAGCTAGAAAGAAGCATACAAAGCTGCGTTTCATGACCAAAAAATACAGAGATAAAAATGAACCTCTGTTTGATATGTCGTTATCCAAAGAAAAACATGCCGTTTTAAATCAAAAAATCAAAACATCAAAACATCAAAAATATGCCAAAAAGGGTATTTATGTGTGCAATACAAACGCAATAAACGACGCGTCATTGCTAGCAAAGCATAGTTGACATCGTGCTGTAACTCCAATAGACAATGAGACGACATTCGAGAAGCCATAAAATATGATCGCAATCCAAGAAAAGCAAAGGAGAAGCAGAGACAACAAAGAACAAGGGCATCGTAGAGGCAAATGGAAGCAGTAGCGAGACCAAAAAGCGGAAAGACAATTCGCCGCAAAAGCAGCCAAAAGTGTTCCAAAGAATTAGAGAGAGAGAGAGAGAGAGAGAATCAAAACGGTGCAATTCTCCTGGCGGCAGCTTTATGCATGAGTCGTCGAGCCGTGGCCTGCCGCACATGGCGTGACTTGGGGTCGTTCGGCCCCGGCCAGTCCAGCGTGGCGGGACCTCCCCAGCGCTCACTGCTGAAGAGATTATGGATTTCGTCGGCCTTGTTGATGGTGGCCTCGTGGCCACAGCGCTCCAGCTGCAGCAGGCCACCGCAAGTCTTGTCGGCGCACAGCGCCAGCAGGTCCTGGCCACCGTTGGTAAAGGTGAGCCCGGAAATTTCGCCGAACAGATCGATGGACTGCTTCGTCCCATATGTCAGCGCATCAAAGATGTCAATGTAGTCGGCCTCCTCTGCAGCCACCAGCACGCGCTTGCCGGAGCCGGCCGGCGAGAACCGCAGACTGCGCGCTCCCGCCATCGTAGTGCGCAGGCTGCACACAGGCTTGTTCCATTTCCGCGCATCCCAGATGTTGATGGCCCGGTCTTGGTTCCCCGTCGCCAGCGTGTAGCCATCGTCGGCCCAGGCACAGGCAAAGCCAAAATCCTCGTGGCCGTGCAGGCTCTGAAGAATCTCGGGCTGGCACACGCCGTCACTGCCAACAACGCCACGCTCCGGCTCGGCTGGAACAATATAGACGCCCTGACAATCGCCCACGACAGCGCGCAGCCGGCGGTCGGGTGAGAGCGCAGTGCAGTTGACGGCAAAGTCGAAATTCATCGTAGACAAGACCTTCTCGGTAGCAATGTCAAACAGGCGCACGCAGCAGTCGTTGGACGCAAAAGTGGCGAGAGGACCGGCGGTGTTGCGCAAACCATGCACCTCGATGTGGTTGGTGATACCGCTTGCGTGGTTGGTGATTGTGCCCTCGGCGCGCGTGGCCAGCGGCTTTTCGCCAATGTATTCCGAGTGCAAATTGGCAATGCAGTACTCGCCCCCCAGCCCGCCGGCAACCATGACGTCGTAGCCGGTAGCGATGGTGGAAATCTGGACATTCGAAAGCTCCACAAAGCGCAGGGCTATGGGGTCTAACGAGGTCAGCGCGCTTCCTCGGCCGCTGCCCATTGTGCTCATCTTGCGGACCACGCCTCCCGCATCGGCGTAGTAGGCGGCTGATCGCGATGTGCAAGCCAGCAAATTGCGCAGCTGGAAATGGGCCATGTAAAGAGGCCTTTTGAATGTCATCTTGCGAAAGCGGAAATATGAGTCGCAGTTGCGCGGGTAATAATAACTCATTTTCTGTTCAAACGTTAGTATCAGCAAAGGTGGAGGGTAAACGTTGTCTTGTGTCCACCTTCTTGTGTTCCACCTTCTTAAAGAGACTCTCAAGGACAGCTTAACATGGGGGGAAAAAAAACCTGCACGTACCTCTGGTGCGTCGGAGCCGGCAGTGTTGACGTAGTTTCGGAACAACTCCAAGCGGCGCTGGCGCGCGTGCAGGCGGGTGACATTCATGGAAGACCAGTCGATGCCTTGCATGTCGCAGCTGTCCCCACTAAGGTCTTGGTAGCGAACCAGAGTTTTGGTGTTACCCAACTGCTTACGAACGCCTTCTTCAGACGCAAACATCGGGTAGCTCCGATTCCGATTGCGTATGTACTGGTGGCTGCACGATAGGCGACGGCAAGTCCAGCTTGCGAGAAAGCGGCGCAAGTCCTGGTTTGTTGAGCGGAGGTTGCTTAGCGACTGAGATGGCAGCGGGGATATTGGCATGGCGTTTGCGTGGTTCATTATTTCGAGAGCAGTCGGCGGCTCATCCAGTGGAACTACAGAGGTGAAATAACTGAGTAGTTCTCCTGGGGCAAAGGAATGACTGCTATTATTGACATTGGCAGAGGGACTGGCAGCATTTTCAGCACTGTGGGCATTGTCGTTGCCGTTGCTGCTGTCCGGGCCCGTGACGGCATCGGCGGCATAAGGAGGACCGACCACTGGGAGTGGCACAGTGGGCGGAGCATTTGCACCGGTGGGGGTTGCACTGCCGGGTCCCGAAAGCATGCCGTATGGCACTGTTGGTGCGGATGATTGATCCATGGGCATGGGGGCCCATGCCGGAGATTGGGTAAACTCATGTGGCCCGCCAACGCCAGCAGTGTGGTACAAGCCATGGTTGGCCGCGGTGAGTGCAGAAATGAATTGGAATCCAGGCAAGGAGTCGTCGGAAAAGTGGACACCCGGAAAGGCTGTGAAGCTCGAGGGGTGGTTCGAGGGCTGGTTCGAGGGCTGGTTCGAGGGCTGGTTCGAGGGCTGGTTCGACGGCTGGTTCGACGGCTGGTTCGAGGGCTGGTTTGATGAGGGAGAGTTGCTGTGTGGAGATGTAGTACTGAGTGTCGGAGACATCTGCGACAGCTGTTGGAGAAGGATATAGTAATGGATAGGAATCATATGAACAGAAGGCTGGCCGCCAACATTTGCAGCCTGCGAAGGCCAAGGGGGCACGGCGGCCGTGTCAGAGCTGTTACTGCCGGCATGCGATCCCAGCATAAAACTGCCCGAGTAGGAAACAGTTATCTGAGGCCCGTCCTCTTCCCCATTGCTGAAAGTGTCAGAGGTAGCAGCATCAGCACCAGTGCCAGCACTAGACCCAGGAACAGCGAGAGTTGGAAGCATCCCAGGCTCCATCTCGTGCCCCATCTCATAATCTGGCCCTCCGTAGACACTGTCGTCGCTCATGCTGTCCAGGGGATTATCGGCCGCGGCAGGGCTGAGAGCATGGCTGAGTGCTTGTTGGCCCAGCGTTGGCGATGATGACGCAGTGGCCGGATCAAGAAAGGACGGATGCAAGTCGGCACTGGGCTCGTGTGTGTTTGAAGTGCCGCTGTCACTGCTCGAGTTGTATGTGTGGTGGGGGGCGTCGACGTTGTTGACGCTGCTGTAGTAGTAGTTGTTGTTGTTGTTGTCGTTGCTGCTGCTGCTGCTGCCGCTATGAAAAACTTCATTATATTGATCGTGGCCGCCGTCGTCAGCATTGGCCATCTGCACATCCTCGCTATCTGGGATTGTATTTCCCGGCTGTGACGATGCCGGCTCCGTTGGCGATGTTGAGGGTGTTGGGACTGGCGGCGGCATTGAGGACGAAGGGCCCGCGACCGTGTCAGCCTCAGAGCCGGATGGTGACTCGCGAACGGGCAGTATTAGATTGTTGATATCCATTGCTGCCAAGGCACGCGGCCAGCTCTGAAGAGTTTTTGAGGGTTGAAAAATGGCGAAAGAGAAAAGAAAAAGGAGGAGAAAAAGGCCGCTTCTGCCAAAGGAGCCAAACGGCGACTTGAAGGTGTGTCGTGAGAAGATCGTGAGTTGAGCCGCAGGATAGACGGAGAAAGAAAACTGCGCCAACAAACGCAAACAAAAACCAAGTCGCCAAAGCAGATCATGCACACACACACATGCACACACACACACACACCCAAGCCTAGCTGTGCAGCATGTTCTTCCTGGGCCGGCTCGTCAACGCACCGTTCCAGTCATTGGCGATGGAGCTGCGCAGCTCGGGAAACGGGATGTGGAGTGCGGAGATCGAAATTGCGAAGTCCTGCTTTGTGCTCTGGTCTTCTCGAGGGTGGCAACGCGACAGAGGAATATGAAAGCAAAATGTCGGTCTGTTGAAGATGGGCACACGCTTGCTTTCCGAAGACAGAATCTGGGGAAATTAGCGAGAAAGGACAAGTGAATGGGAGAAGAAAGGAGTCACCGCACCAACCAGGCAGAAAAAGAGTGGCAAAAAAGCGGGAGAGAGAGAGAGAGAGAGAGAGAAGCGCAAGTTCAGGGAAGACAAAAAACAAGTCAAGGCGAATAAACTCGTTTGCAAAGAGGCTGAAGTATCCCGTTATGTTCGGAGGAGGAGAGAAAGGATTAAAGCCAAGAAGGTACTCGTAAGCCCAGCTGAGATGGGGCAAGACACAAAGAGGAAAAAGGGAAGGAGAGACGGCTTATTATCGTCCCTATAATTTCTCGGTTTGGCGGTCGCTTTGGGGCATTTTCACCTACGACTCTACTAGTATTACGTAGTATTAGTGTTTTGTGCAGGGTGTCAAAGGGAAGAAGGAGCAAGCCAAACCCCGCTAGAAAAAGCACCGATTACGCCCAAAAGAGCCTTGATTCAGAGGACTAAACGCGGCAAACAGATGGAAGACGGAAGGTGCTACCCCCCCCTTTTTCCTTGGTTCTCCCAAGTTGTCAAGCTGGTGCTGTGGCGTCCCACTTTCTGCTTGGTCTCGGTTCAGCCGTTTGCATGTGGCTGTCCCAACTGACAAACGCCAAACCCAAAACAGAACAAATAGAGGCAGAACATTACGAGTACATTATTATGGCTTACTCGTACTCGTACTGCGTGTGCACAGCATAAAAAGGACGCAGGGCCCTTAGACTTCGAAAGAGTAGATAAGCATAGTGTAAAATCAACATCGGAACTATGCAAGTGAAAAAAGGGTGCCAAAAAGCCAAACAAAGTGCAAGAGTGAAAAAGTGAAGGTCTGGCGAGACAGTCAAATGCAAAAGGCGCGCAGAGGTGGGGAAGGGAGGAAAGACTGAATGGGACAAACGAGAAGTTACAGCCCTCATTCCGTTGTACGAGTAATACCGATCTTTTGCTCTCGCTTGTCGATTGGGCCCAGCACAAAGACCATCATAGATCTAGCCAATCGGCCTTTAGCAAAACACGGAAACGAAGCACACAAGATGCCCAGTGCTGATTTGAAAGCATGCATATTCTTTTTTTTTGTTTTTTTGGTGTTTTTCAGGTTCGGGTCCAGGCCCAGGTTCGGGTTAACGTACTCTCAGGCTCGGGTCACGCGGGTACAGAAAAAAAGCCTCTGAGCTGGCAAAGGCCCAAACGACAAATGCGAGAAGTCAGAGCAGGGAAGCTGCAACCTAAAGGGCAGGCGAGCTGCAGCCATGGCCCGCATGTCCTCTCTCCTTCTCTCTGGGAGTAGTTCGACGAAATGTTACTTGGGATCATTAATTACTGCGCCGGTTGCTGAACTACTCGTGCTGTTCTATGCGATCAATATTACGTCGTAATACGTCGTACTTGGTGTATCCCCTATTGTAATACCAACAGTTCTAAAACACTGGCAGCGAGGTCGGACGAGAGTAACAACAACAACAAAAAACCCTTTTTTTTTGTTTCTTTCTAGGAAAGTATTACCGCAAGCACAAAATAGCCCACCAAAGCCCCCTCCCCCCCTTCTTCTCCTCCCTACCAGTACGAGAATTCGTCTTGCAATAGTCCCCAGTCCATAAACGGCAAGTAGCATGGAGCGCTCCACTGCACTTACCAACATCCCCCCAAAACCGCCCAATAATAATTCTCGCGAGGGAACAGGGGAAGAGTACTCGTAAGTACTTCTTCGTGGGCAGGCAAGTGGCGGATTGGAGGGGGGGTATTGTGAAGAGAGAGGAAGAGACGACATAACATGCTCTGCTCGTATTCACGAAAGAAGAACTCGGGGAGTTCTGATGGGATGGGGCAAAGATGTTGTCTCCATTTTTATAAACTTTTGGGAGGGGGGCGGGGGGGTTGGAGGGGAGTCTATCGTATTCATTTTTTTGTTTGTCTGTACTTTTGGTAATGGCATAATCAAGAACTCCAAAAAAAGATGCAGGTTTCAAAGTGGCATAATTGCACACCAGCTTTATTGTATCCTGCCAAGGCAAAAGTACGACGTAGTAGTAAACAATACCACTTGGAGGATCTCTGGAGCTGAAGGGGAGAATCGGTGTGCTTATCCGATTTGCTCTCTTTCTTGCCATGGGTCTTCTCTCCCAAAAAAAACCCAACCCTCTCTTGTGCAAAGCGAGGGACAGACTGTGTCGCTTCGCACAACGTAGAAGAAATTCCTACCCGAATAAAAACACCGGTTCCTATCAATAATAAATGGGAGATGGCTGTTAGAGAATTAAATTAATTAAGCACGTGGCTATGATGCCGGAAAGTCCCTCTTTTCACAACCTTCAAGTGAGAACAAAAACAGACCAGCCTCGAAAAATACAGTTCTCCACTTTGTGTGAGCATCCATGTATTGCTAGAAGCTCTCCCCTTTCCGACTGTTGAGACTCCGTCTCCTCCCTATTTTTGTGAATTCGAAGAAAAAAGAGGCTGGTTCGTTTTCCTACGTCTTCCCTCCTTTCTCTGACCGTCTAAGCATGCAGATTGACCCACTGGCAACGCCATAGTAAAAACAAAACACAAAGAAAAAGGCAGGTGGAGAAGACGGTGAAGAAGGCAGACCTGTGCTTGTGCTTGCCAGCACCATTAACCGTCGTATGGAAGGACAAGACACTGCGAGGCGCAAAAGCCACACTGGTGGGAATGAGAACCAACAATCACCAAAGAGTCTTGCTGAAAGAAAGAGGGGGGGGGGGGGGGGGGGGGGGGGGATGCGGCCCATCATGCAATCTCTCTTAATTCCAACCGACGCCAGACAAAAAGACAAAGGCTCCATGTTATGCAAAACAGTGGGAAGAAAGTGATATGATGCCGTACAAAGTCAAAGTAAAACGCTAAGCCTACACGGGGGGCGGCAAGTCATCTGATGTGATCGCTAGCAAAATAAGATTAGGGGTCTGGAAGCTGGAATCCCAGAAAGAACAGCAAAAGATCGGAATGAAGAATCGAACGGGTCGAGTCACATAATGGTACAGTTCTCGTCCTTGCCGCCGCTCTTCTTAATCTTGCCGTTGCTGCGTACTGCTGCGGCCTCCGTCGGCGTGCCGCCGCTGATAGCAGCTCGTATGGTTGCCAACCTCTGCTTGGCCCGTTCGTCGCCCGCATCAGCTGCCTTGACATACCAGACATTGGCTTCCAGCACGTCCCTGCGGCAGCCTATGCCCATTTCGGTGAAGTAACCTACGGCATATTGTGCTTTGACGTAGCCTGGGAAAGGGTTAGCAGTGAAGAAGAAGCGAGACAAGACAACAAAAAAGGAGGGGATGAAATACCTAGCTCGGCCGCCCGACGAGCCCACTCATAGGCTTCTTCTTCATCCTTTTCCAAAACAGGCTCCGCGCCCACCATGTACCATGCACACAGGCCCATCATGGCCCCAGGATGGCCTCGCTCGGCTGCCCCGGTGTAGAAGTGCACACTCAGAGCAGGATCGCGAGGGCAGTTTAGCTTGCCGTGCTCGTAGGCGTCGCCCATCCGATAGTTGGCGTCCGGGTGGCCCAGCTCAGCTGCCTGCGTGAACAGCTCGGCTGCGTAACTCTCATCCTGAAAGATGTCGTCGCCATATCCCACTTCGTAGAGGCAGCCCAGGTGGTATGGGGCGGCGTTGTAGATGGCGTCGGCTGATTCCGTCGCCAGCTTGAGCCACTTGATGCCCTCGCGATACCGTTTCTCGCCAAGATCGCCGGAAAGGCAGGCCCGGCCAAGGCGGGTCATCGCACCAGGGTGACGCTTCGATGCAGCGGTACGCAGATACTGTACAGCCTTGGCCGGGTCTTTGCGGCAGCCCCATCCAAATTCATAGCAAAGCGCAGTGCGATAGGCAGCCTCGGCATGGCCGTGCTTTGCAGCAAGCACAAAGAGCGGAAAAGCAGCGTGGTAGTCTTCCTTTCCCTTGCTGAACAGCCCAGATGCATAGCCGTCGGCCAGGTAGTACTGCGCAAACGGATATCCCGCGTTGGACAAGCGCTGCAAAATGCTCCGTGCCTCGCGGACTAGCTCATGCGGGTTCACGCCACCAGCCTCCGAGTCCGGATACGGGCTCTCGCGGCCCCGCGCTGACTTGGGACTGGATTTGTTTTGGGCCAGCTCATCAAAGCTCAGACCTAGTTCCTGGGCGGTCGAGATGAGAAAGACGGCAAAAGAGTATTGGATGGACATGTCGTTGGTCTTCTTCACATTTTGGCGGTACATCTCCAGCGTTTGGTGAGAGCTGAGCAGCGAAGCGTTGCTGCCGACCTTGTTGCGCAGCTGCGCATTGTCAAGCGAGATGGGCGCCGGTGACGGCTGTGGATACGGCACGTTGAGCAGGTCCGCATACGACGACGGGCGGACGTCGGGTGACGAGCGGGAGTGGGCGGACGAAACGCGCTTGTGCGAGCCGCTGTAGACGCCGGGCGATCGCCCCCGATCTGAGTACATTGAGAAGGCCGACTGCGGCCGCGGCAGAGAATTGTTTCGAACCGTCTGCGATGTTGGTGTCAGATGGCGGTTGATGGCGGCGCCGCGGGCGGCATGGGCTAGATCTGGAGTCGACGACGACCGCGGTTCGCCAGGGCTGTCTTGTCTGGCTATGGTGTATACGCCAGCCGGGTGTGGCAAGGAAGCCTGGTGATGGTACTGGAGTGGAACGACAGGCTGGTGGCCGGACATGCCGTCCTCGACAGAGCTCTCGGGAGACATGTCCGCGGATTCGGAGGTCTCATTGACGCCGCCGGAAACGGAGCTGGCACTCGTTGTTGCAGACGACTCGGTGGATGCCTGTTGCTGGGATGTGCTGGCGGCGGTGGTATTAGTACTACGGCTGTGCCGGTTCATATCGTTGTTGGGAGCCGCAAGCACGTCGCTTGCGCTGGCATTGTCCGTGTCGGCCGTGCCCCGGCCGCGATGGCTGCCGTCAAAATCAAACTCGAGGCCCAAATGCGAACTGGAAATGGCCTTCCGGACACCGACCTCGGCCGAGACAGAGGTGGAGGTGGAGGGCGGGACTGATGAGGATGCTGGCGTTGACGTTGGCGTTGATGATGACATCAACGCCGTTGGTCTGGTGAGCGACCTCGGGGCCGAGCTGTCCTGGTGTGCGCTGGCCGTAACAGATCGGATCGGCAGCTGGCGGTCCTCTTCCAAAGACGGGCGCCTCTCGCGCAGCGGACCTTCTGCAGTGCCGATGGGCGTGTGAGGAGGCGGAGTGGGAGCTTCTGGCGTTTTGGGTAGCTCTCGTTCCCGCTTTACCGAGGCAGATTCCACAGGGGCATTGGGAGAGTACTCGTATGCAGGGGCCGTCTCAATGTTTGCATTATGCGGCCGAGCCCAGTTCTCAGGCTGGAAGTTGACTTTGACTGGTGACACTGGAGGTGGCCTTAAACGCGGCGAGTTGGAGGTGTAGACCGGAGCAGGCTCCGTCGAGGGAATTGAAAGGGCCTCCTCCGACCAGCCAGATGTCGTCTTGGACAGGTTCTGGAGAGGTAGTGGCTTTTTGCGGAGAGAGCTTGATGGCGGAGAAGAGGAGGCCGGCGGCGGCGAAGCTGCTGTGACTGCGGCCATAGCGGATGCAGAAGCTTTCCGCCCACGAGGGCGGCGGCGGTGGCTGAGCGAGTTGATGCAGCCTGAGTGAGGTCCCGAGTGAGGTGAAAGAGCAAGGTAAGATCAGCCGAGCAACAAGGAAGAGTGAGGTTGGAGCCTGGATTGAAGGCGCGACTTTGGCTGTTTTGATACAAAAGTAAACAAAAAAAAAAAAAGTACACAAAGTGAATGGTAGTAGAGCCCTCTAGGAATGACAAAGTGACTGTGACGGGCCAATATTCTTAAAATGAGAGGTCAATTTTCGTAGCGAGGATCGAGAGTCCTAGACCGTTAAATCGTGGTTTCTGAGTCGGAGCACTGGCTGCAAGAAAACAAGACACTCAAAAAATAAAAAATTAAAAAATTAAAAAAAACCCCAGACACCATGCAACTGGAACACAAGGCGAAAACAAACGAGCAGCAGACACCAGATGAGGAAGCAAACAGCAAAGAAGCAATTTGAGACACAAGGAAGCGAATGAGAGAAAAGGTGGGAAAGGATAATAGCAACCCCTGTGTCGGTTGTCGTCGTTCAACGTGACGACTGCCAGCCCAGTCGGAAACAGTGAGTATGGGAGGGGTTGAAGATGGGGGAGGGGCGACGTGAGAAAGAAAACAGAGAGGGAAGAAAAGAAGACAGGCTTGCATAAAGGGTAAGAGAAAGAGAGAAAAAACAAAAGGCGGCAAAGGAATGGAGAAAATCGTTGCAGAATGCGTGGGTGGTGTTGTGTCTCGCCTGTTTTCTTTTTTTTTTTTTTTTGCCCTTTTTTCCCTATCCCTCTATTTTAGGTAACAGTCCATCAAATTTCTCTTTCGTTCAGACACCGCCACACCAGGTAAATGTTCTTCTTTCCGAAACCAGTATGTAGCTGGTCATCTCCTGCTTTTTTCTTGAAAAAGGGCCCCAGAATTGGGTTTACAATTTGGGCACCCTTTAATACGGGGATATGGGCTGTATTTTGCTCTTTTCTCTGCTGGCCTTGGTTTCGTTGGTTTCGTTGGTTTTGCTGGTTTCGCCGGATTGGCTGCTGGCTAGTAATAAGTGATAGAAGTTGGGAGAAATATGGATAGAATGGTTAACGGACTGGTGCTAAAAAGCGTTGCTGATGCAAGACACATTATGCTGGAACGTTAGGGCAGTTTATAGACCTTTTAGGGAGGACACTAAAAATTACGTACGCCGTAGCGGGCAGGAACAAAGCCAAAACAAGCGACGAGACAGAGTACCACAACACGACTTTGTTCCTCGTACCTTCCTCTCACAAAAGCCAGAAGCCAGAAACATCAAAACAAACGGTTTGACATACTCTACACATTCATATGTACGACGTATAAGACGCGGCAGTGGCCACAACAATGTCACGCATAGCTTGTGTCGGAAGTTGCGGATGAAATGGCCGGTAAGGGTCGCTAGGTTGAGTGGACGAAACGGCGGGTAATGGGTTATGGAGTCCAAGGCTTGATAATACTTTGTAAAAAAAGAGGACGGCGGTGCAAAACAGTACGACGGGAGGAGAGGGGCCAACGGGACAGCCATATGCTGGCCAAAGACGAGCACCAGGGGCTGTGTCAGAATGCAGAGGGAGTTGAGAGGACAGATTGGAGTTGACAACAAAGAAAGGCTGATAATGAAAAGAGCTGCTGCATATCCATACGAGCACTCGTAAATGCAGAAAGCAAACACGTCGTGGGCACAAGAAGAAACGACTGGGGAAGGAAGAGGCCTGTTGGCAAGCTGGCTGCAGGCAGGGACGCGCAGCACGTTCCGTACATTCCAACTCTTCTTGTTCGGGCAAGTACCCTGTACCAAGTGCACACTGCAATACGTCGTACCACTGCCAAACACATCGTATTACAAGACGTGTTTGGCAATGGCAATCTGGGCAGCTGCAAACGACCACAGTTCGCGGAAGCGGAAGGAGTTTACACGAATTCCCCCACGAGTGCAGTACGACGTAATAGAGCACAGCAGCCAAGGATAAGAGAAGCTCCAAGCTCCAAGCTCTACGATGTATTATACGAGTAATACTCCGAAAGCTCTAATCTGCTTCTCGTGCGACACAGCTTTCAGAGTGCCAACATTCCATAGCACACAAGCGTCTTGCTCCGTACTCCGGACTCCGGCGCTTCATATAAACATATGCATAATCCCATGCATGCACAGATGGAAAATTACTCTGTGTGCTTTCAGCAGATGCTATGCTGAGACTGGAATGAAGGGTGATGAATATAGCACCCTCTAACCAAGATGACAGCTTTTTCTGCTCCATACGTATGTCTGTCAATTTCCCTCTATTCCCAGTCTGTTAATTGGGTTTATGCGGTCCCCGTGGGTCCAATGCGGGCAGTCGTGTGTGAAATAAACGAAATCGGCAGGGGGTATTGACGCTTTACACGAAAGCAAGTTTTTGCTTCGTGAACAATCAAAATCAACGGTAAAAAAATTGGCCAAGACATGTGCCAGTCTGCAACTAAAGAGTAATATCGATACGAGTACGAGTAGTGAATACACAGAGGCAAGGAAAGAAACGAGAAAAAGGCGCTGTACAATTTGGCGAATGCCATTCCAGAAAGAAAAGGATGGGTTTGATTCGCGTACAGTTTCTTTCCTATTGTCCGTATTGTGCATCGTCTACTCTGCTCGTATTTGAACTCTGTCACAATATAGATCTGAAAGCCTCTTGTTGGTTCTTTTAGCGCCACACGACCGCCGACCTGCGAGTGTGATTACCGTTAGCTGATTGCGGGGAGACTCGATTGTGTGTGTGTCTCTGTTCGAATACTCCGTAGTATTACAAGCCCGCGAGAGCTCTACAGAACAAGAGGTATGTCACGCCGTAATATTCATACTCCGTGCGACATACACTCCGTAATACGCAGTTTGGCAGCCAGAAAATGTTCAACTTCAATGGTACATCATACGATGTAGGTCGACGATTCTCCATACTCGTATTTCATTAGGAGATGGTGGCGCTGCACCATTTCTGATAGTGCCTACCGAGGGTAGCTTGCGGGCGTCCGGCCTTTCCGTCTAGCAAATCTCAGAACGCGTTTTTACGATGCAATACGATGTAGCATTATGTATGATGGGCACGTCATACCTTTGCCAGTTACGTCGTATTACTCCACAGAAACACAAAGTCGCTTAAAAAGAGGGCTACGCCAATGTAGCACCATACTCGTATATGGATACGAGTGAGAAGCTTATCCATATAGGTCGACTGGAAAGCTAAATACAACACGAATGTTCCATTTTTGTACCCCGTGCTCATGTATCCATACTCGTAAAGACTGGTTAACTCGATCTTGCAAAAGACTAGCGGGTAGCCTAAATCTTCTTCCCTCCGTCTTGGCGCTTTTTGTGGTGCTTTCTTCTAGCACATGCCAGAGACAAAGATTTGTGAACAAGAGGCGAAAAAACATCAAGCTTCTGGCCAACATTCCAAGTCCTCCGAAAGGTCGCCACCGTTGAACTCGCTCGTGCTGTCGCTCTCGTACTCGTATTCCATATGTTTAAAGTTGTTTTCGTATTACCTTGGACGTTTACACCGAGTTACACCGCATCAATCTGCTTTCCTTTCTCTCAAGCCAGCCTGTCTTCTTTCGAGTAGGACTGAAGAAAAGGAGGACATGTTTACTCAGTACACTTTAAGCTTCAAAATTCAAGCTCCCATATGACGTATCCGCTAATATGGTCAACTACTCGCACTCTACGAGTATCCATACGTTACGAGTGTATTCCATAAGGATATATCCATACTCCGTACGTCGCTTCCACCAACCCCTTTTCTTCTTCGTACTAGTAAGGAGAGCAATCCTCGTATTTGTGGTCAACTGTGTCTTAGGCTCCTGGCCTTGCTAACAGGCCTCTACATCGTACGAATTGCGTCGCAAGGGGGTGCGTTGGTGTTCCCCATAGAAATTTTTCAACTTTCTCGTAATAGATATCACGAGATGGACCTAAACGGCAATGGACCCAGTTATGGCTCAGGACATATCCGTATGGATACTCGTACGGAGTACCTGTACCACGCGATACGAGGTCTTTTAGGTACCAAAGTATCCATACTGGTATTGCGTCGCACGTCACGTTTTACTGCTTTGACTGTGCGGCCAAAAAAAATCAGAGTACGGAGTATGGAATATGCATACCCTTTCGCCTGCAGTTCGTTCTATGACCTTTTCTTCACTCACTGTACTCCGCAGTCATAAACCACCGTACGCATGTTTTAAGACTCTTCGAATTCCGCACTTTATAAAATTAAGAACACACAGCGAAGGTAGCCTGCTGGCTGCGAAAGCAGTAGTGGACGCTGTATTGCTCGTTAAAGTAGCCGTTACTGACAAGCTGGAGAGAACATCTTCAACTTATCCTCATCTAGGGGCAGCTAGCCTGGTGGCATCTGGAGCTTTGTGCACAAGGCTATGAGTTTAACAAATGACAGCATATTACTTACGGGTAGTATTACATCCAGATTTTAGTATTATGTGTTACACCTCCGTCCAAACTGCGGTGTATTACTCCGTAAACACACCTAACGGAAGCGTCAGACTCAAAGCTTGTGAAAGGCCATCTCGCCAAATCCTCTACGAGTATCTATATCATACGCTTTTTTTTTCCTTCTCCAGTCGCTTGAACCTTTCGGCTTCTCCATCTCAGGAAATTGCACGGCCGAATGTCGTGTTTAGAACCTGATGTTAAGACACTTTTGGTAAATAGCCTAAATTGTTATTGTGTTCTGTAGCTCTCACCCTTAAATTTTCCCTTGTATGTCCCCTTGGCCCATTTCTCTCTCAAGTTACGGAGAAGCTCGGTCTCACTTTGCTCCCTGTTGTTTACCCTTGTTGCGTGTATATGATGTGTATATTAGTCGGCCGGTTCAACATTCCCGCTAGTTTCTTCCGTCTCCAAGTTTGCTGTAGTAATGCGACGTATTACTTCTTCGTTCTCTCTGTGCTTTATACCTTAACATCCAGGAAAATCAACAGCTCAGCCAAGAGCAGTGATTTTCTTACTTCCTCTGACCTTGTTTGGCGATGTTTGCCAACATCCTTTTCTCTGCTCTTCTAATTTTCTGGAAAACATCTGGTCTCTTGCAGATCACAGTCTGGTCCGCGAATAAAGGATCAAAGCTAAAACAGAACGATGCGCCAATAGAAGTAGCTGGCAGACCCCATGTGGAAAACAAGGAAATGTACATTAACAGCAATCAAAAAAAAAAAAAAAATACGGTTGCAAAACGTCATTTTGCTTGGCCAATCAATTGACATGGCAGTAAAAAAGAACTGCAGCAGCAGCTAATCTATTCTTCGAAAATGTGCTGATTCACCCTGGTGATGCGCTTTCAACATTTTGTGTATCTTTTGTTTTCTTTTCTTTTTTTGACTCGCGACTTCGATGCTCGACCGGCACCAGTCTTTCAGGTGGAAGATTTGAAAAATAAATAAATAAATAAAATAAAGGATCTTAAGTCCCGCGTCATGCTTATCCAAACGCCAGGTATTGGTCCCTTCGGACTCTTCGTCATTTTCAGGTGTTCTACGGCGCAACAAAGGAATATCCCACGTTCGGGCTCATATACTGTACTTGTCTTGTAGGCTACCGTTCATTGATTCTGGATTTCATGGGTGTTTTTTTTTTTCATTACCGTTGCGGCTGGTAGTGCTCTCTCACCGGGAAAGAGCAAACAAAAAAAGGCCAAACGTCATCCCCCCTTGAGTTCGATAATAGCCTCATTCAAATTGTGAAACCGGATCGTTTGGTATGTCCATTTTGACAAGTTCTGCGACAAGCTCGGCACCCATTTTTTTTTGTATTGAGAGAGAGAAGCTTTTTTCGTCTTCACATATGAAAGAGACACGGCATGACAGTGAATACGACGCTGTGCTAATAAATGGGCGTCTTTTAATATCCATATATGGCTCAGGGAGAAGGAACAACGTGGAAACAGTGCAAAGGGCGGGTCTAACTTGGGAATCTTCCATTCCTGGCAAAGCTTGTCATCTCGGGCACCTCGGTCGTGATCCATTAACGTCATTTTAACATTCCTCGGAAGAGAGATACGGTCGGCACCATCCCTTGTTGAAGCGGCAGACAGGCGATTCGAAAACGATATCCATGAAGAGCCGTGACATAACAAAAAAACCATCTCTTCAAGTAGTGCTTTCTCGCCGTGTTTTGCTACGATGCTACGTAATACAACTACCATCCGTTTCATGCCCCATGCAATTGAAATTTGTGCGCGCTACGTTATATAGCAAATGTGCGGAGCATGAGTATGGTATACGAGGTACGGGTACGAAGCATAGACAGGATGTGCACCGTAATGCGAATGCCGAAGGTTGTGCTTGTGCATCACAGGGACATTTCGTGGCTTGTCAAAATCTCTTCAGCCGTACCGGGCAGATTGTTGACCAGGTGAATGGCGGCACCCCAGCTCTTTCTGGTCACGGAAGCAGATGCTGAGATGCTGCGCCGAAGTCTCTCCTGCCCCCCCTAGAAAGCAATGCTATTGCTGAAGATCCCTGTACAAATTACTCGTACAGGGTAAAAGTTGGCGGGACGGCATGGCCGTCGATTTTCGGGGACGGAGCATTGGACGAGAATGGTTCGTGCCCGTTGAGTTTTCGCGATATTGTGTTCGGCGTATTTTGAGCTACGGACACTTCAGTTTCCGTACAAAATGGGTATTAATACTCCGTACCCTGTATGAAGTAACACGACGTAAAAGGGGGCAACGTGCATATTCGCGTCGTATTCTTACAATGTATTACAGAGTATCCATACTCCGTACTCCGTACGAAAGAGTCTCGTACATGTATTCCATACTCGTATGGAACGACGTATCCATACGAGTCCATATATTTAGAATGCGTCTCGATAGTGATGGAGACGGTACGAAAGGCACTGTGCCCAGTTTGTTGGAGTTTTGTGCCCTCGATGAAGAAAAGCCGTAAAAGGCCATTGAAAAAACAAGGCCCCCCTGCCAACTATTTCTCGAGAACTTTCTCTTCAGTCGGCGGGGCAACAACGTCCAATGGGTGCAGGCGCTGGCTGTTTAGGTTTCTGTTGGCCGGGACAACAACCCCACCCCGCCTATGCTTTTTTCGTACAATGTCGACCTGCTGAGTTCTGAGATGGCAGCTCGATCTCATTACGGTATAAAACTCCATACTTCGTACGGTATAGACGTTGTACAACGTAGGAGTATCCATACGACGCACTCATATCCTCGCGAGTATCCTTACTCGTACTTCATACAGTCTGCACTCTACGAACCACACCGTACTTGTACGAACACTACGCCGACGTCGTAGATCGGCGCAATAGGCTGCGAACGGCGCTGGACTCTGCCCCATTATTGGGAGGAATGCGGGATCGTTAATGGCAAAAAATAGCCCGCGTTAGCGTTTTGTCTCGGTGGCCTCGTGAAAAAAATGAAAAAAGCTAGAACTCGTATTTTTGGGATGTACTCCGTATTATTACAATGGTACTTGCTCCTATTCTGTTTCTACAAAGTATCCAAATAGTACTACGAGCACGACGTCCTTCTAAACATCTGTCCCAAACGGCGGACAGCTTGAACATAAAGAAAAACCTTTCGGCTGTCAAACACGCGATTGTGAGAAAATGGCGGTAGTAAATAACTCATGACAAGATCTGTGAAGAGGCACTAAGTCGGAGGTATCTGTAATGGTTTTTCATGATATAGCCAGAATAGTAGCTTTTTGATTTCTCAGCCACCTACATCATACAGTTACTCCTGAGCGTTTCACTGGTCAAAACAGATACTTTGGTACTCCGCACAACCTTTGTATGCATATCCATCTTTGTATCCATACTTTCTAAATATACCTTGCTAGTCGGTCCTCCGTCGAGTGTTACGGTGCATGGGCAGGCTCCTTAGCAACGAAGGTGCTTCTCGGCCTTTTTCGAAGGTCTGTTTGCTTGGCTGTCCTGTTTGCCTTTGTTTCCGGCCTTCTTGACATCTCTTCCACCTCTGTTGCACATCATACACGTACAAAGATTGGACACATCAGCTGCAAGCAAAAAGCCCAGACACAAACCCTCCCGCCGCAGATCATCTCGACCTTCCGCCTTTACACGACCTACCTCTCTGCCCTTTTTCTTTTCCCGTGTCTCCTGTTCCTTCTTTTCTCAAAACAACCGGCGTCTGTTCCATAACCCCCCCAATCTATCTGAGTAGTACGCTGCTTTGAGCCTGTCATTGAGCGCACAGAAACACAATCAGTCTCTTGCAACAACAAAACAACGGAAGCACAGCAGCGGGACTCTGGTGCTCCCCCCACGGGGCTTTGACGCAGCAGACAGCCCATCTGCGTGAAACCTACCAAGTACTGCCACTTTTTTGCTCCCTTCCAAGCAAAGAGAAAATCGAAGTTCATCGTTGGCTTGCATAAAGCTGCTTTGATCGGCCACCTACTAGTATTTTCACCCCTACTACGTACGAAGTAATACGCAGTACTCCGCACATCATTTTCTCTCTTCTTGACGAGCACGTTAACCAGGGGTGCTCAATAGTCAAGCATTTCTTTGTCCGGGTCTACCCAGTGAGTTTAGTTGTCTATTTTTTTTTTTTTTTTTTTTTTTTTTTTGTGAACGAAAACCTTAAACGGCGTAGCCGGATCGAGGTCCTTCCTTTGTTAGCCAGTTTCTGATTTTGTTACGAGAAGGTGCCCAGTATTTTGCACACTCCCCCCGGCGAACCAGATTAGCGTTCATTGACAAAGGTCCCCGCCTAAAGCAGGGATTGTAGGAGGGGAAACCAAGGCCTGGAGTCCATATTATGGTGTACGAGTACGGAGTACTCACGCTACTAATACAAGTCACTATACGACGTACGAGTACTTTCATGACATACGAGTAGGTTCTGGTTACGCCGCACCAGAGCCCAACAGACGTTCCGTGTAAGGAAAGCCCTCTCTTCTCTTCTCCTTCCGAACTTTAACCACACCGTCTCTCGCTCTTTCTGTTTTTGTTCCCTTTTTTTACCCCTGGCACTTGATCTCATCTGCCTGGTTTGATCGCAGCCTGTTGAGCTTCACTTGCTGCGTCCTCCTTTGCTTTTTATTTTTTTGGTGCAAGTCGCCTTGCAGCCGTCTCTCGTTTGTTTACTTTCGTTACATTTTTTTCTCTCGTTTACTGGCAAAGCACATGTGCTCATGCTGCAATTCTGCTGTCTAACGGGCTACCGGCTGTCTTCTTTCGTTTAGCTCCTTATTGATTGCTTTTGCTCTTTTCCCTCAGATCTCTCTCGAAATATATCCATACACTTTTCTCCTGCCAGGCCAGAATACACTTCTGCTCCGAAAGGGTAAATCGCTTCCTTTTTTTTTCCTCCTCTATATCCCCTTTGGGGGGTTGTCCTCTATTTGCTCTCGTTCTTTCTTTCTTTCTTTTTCTTTCTGCCTTCTTTGACGGCCTGTTGTTTCTTTTTCTGCATTGCTCACTTCCCGCTGTTCTCGCTTCTTCGACCCCATATGCCAGCAAAAATTGTCCGGCACTAACAGCATTCCAGGGCCATGTCTCTTCCCGAAAGGCCGGGCGGAGCCCCGTCGTCCTACGATTCCAGAAATGCATACCGGCACCGTCCCCAGCGGCGGAGCCGCCCAATTGACGAGGAGGCCGGCTATTACCCGACGGATGGTCAACACCAGCGTGGGACTTCGTTTGCTTCGTCCTTTGGAGAAAAATACCTGGCTGATCCTAACGCTACTGCAGAAAGCTTACCGTTGTCTCCATCCTCCGAGCTACAAGACCAAAACTACCGCAGCCGCAACACCTCCTCCGCCAACCTTCAACGCAAAAGAAGCCTGGTCCGGCCAGAGCGAAACCGGATAGGAAAAGACCACCCCAACTATCACTACCGCAAACATGCCGCCAAGATGAACACCATCCCCTCGTCCACGGGCAACGATCCCATTCTGGAAGACCTGGAAGACACCACAGACCTGCGGGGACCTCGCGCTGTCGACGCTGACGTCGACGTCGACGTCGACGCCGATGCAGACGCCATGTCAGACACCACCGCTTCCCCCCCGCGCGAGATGCGCCGCCGAAGCCACAAGCATCGCAGCCACGACATTGAGAAGAACCACCGCCCGCGGAGAAGCTCAAACCGTGACAAGTCGGGCCGGTCGGGCCGGTCGGGCAGGTCAGGCGGCAAATCAGGCAAGTCAAGCAGCAAATCGGGCAAGTCGAGCAGCAGATCCGGCAAGCCGGGCAAGGTGCGCAAACACTCCGCGACCGTCAGCCGGGAGAAGAAGCACCTCGAGAGCGGTCCCCTCCGGCCGCCCAGTCTGTGGAATGTCTACTGTGCCATTGTGACGTTTTGGTGTCCCGACTTCATTCTGAGCGGCTGCTGCAACATGCGAGCGAAGCAGCAGCAGCGAGCCTGGCGCGAAAAGATGGGCCTGATCAGCCTGATCATCGCCATCATGGCCTTTGTTGGCTTTCTGACCTTTGGCTTCAACCAGGCCGTCTGCGGCCAGCCAGGGCTGCGTTTGCATGCCAACGATGTCGATAGCGGCTACATGATCTTCCATGGCATAGCTTACGACCTGAGCGCCTCGCACCACCCCCCTGCCCAGGGCATCCCTCGTCTCTCCAACGGCCTGGGTGCCAATGTGCTGTACGACCTTCCGGAGAAGCACGGCGGCCAAGACGGCAGCTTTTTGTTCCAGAACGTCAACGGCAAGTGCAAGGGTCTCATTACGCGGGCCGAGGGCTCCGACGTGCCCACCGATGCCGATGGCAATTTGGCCTGGTATTTCCCCTGCAGCACCTTCAACCAAGACGGCTCCAGCCGGCCCAACCTCACTATCCCCTACTATCTGGGGTATGCCTGCCACACCACGGCCGCTGCCCGCAATGCGTTTTACCTGGACCTCAAGCCCACCGCCGACGTGTACTATTCGTGGGAAGACATTAAGAACAGCTCGCGCAACCTGGTCGTGTACTCGGGCAATGTGCTAGACCTCAACCTGTTGTACTGGTTCAACGAGTCTCAGGTGGCCATTCCAGCGCGCTTCAAGGAGCTCCGCGACAACTCGACCGCCGCCAACGCCGCCATTCGCGGCCGCGACATCACACGCTCCTTCCAGGCCTCGGGCGACAAGGCCATTGCCGAGTGTTTGCAGGACATTGTCAAGGTGGGCACGGTCGACACCGACACCGTAGGCTGCATTGCCTCCAAGGTGGTGCTATATGTGTCGCTGGTGCTCATTCTCTCCGTCGTCGTGTCGCGCTTCGTGCTGGCTTTGATCTTCCAGTGGTTCATCAGCAAGACGTACGGCGCGGCCAAGACGTCCCAGTCGTCCGATCAGCGCAAACGCAACCGGCAAATTGAGGACTGGAGCGAAGACATATACCGAGCTCCGCCGCGCCTGCCGGGTGACATTGGCAGCAGCGTGGCTGGTGCCACTTCCGACCGCACCAGCAAGCGCAGCAGCTTCCTTCCGACCACGTCTCGTTTCTCGGCTTTTCCGAGCGACAGCGGCGATCGCAGCTCGCGTGCCCGCATGGGGCCCACGACCATGGCTAGCCAAAACGCAGGCGCGCTGATGGTTCGGCCGAATTCGCTGTACCGGCAAGCCAACGACAGCCGCAGCAGCTTTCTGCGGTCCGATCCCTACGGCACCAACGTCAGTCCCACCGACGGGCCCGGTCCGGCTGGCTTCATTCACGAAGCCGTGGTGCCGCAGCCGCCGTCCGACTGGATGCCGTTTGGCTTCCCGCTGGCCCACGCCATCTGCTTGGTGACGGCGTATTCCGAGGGAGAGCTGGGCCTTCGCACGACGCTGGACTCGATTGCCATGACGGACTACCCCAACAGCCACAAGGTGATTCTTGTGGTCTGCGACGGCATGACCAAGGGCGAGGGCGAGACGATGACCACGCCGGATATTGTGCTGGGCATGATGAAGGATTTGACGATTCCGCGTGACGAGGTGGAGGCGTTTTCATATGTGGCGGTGGCGAGCGGGTCGAAGCGGCACAACATGGCCAAGGTGTTTGCCGGCTTCTACGACTACGGCACCAAGTCGCGCATTTCGCCGGATAAGCAGCAGCGCGTGCCCATGATTCTGGTGGCCAAGTGTGGCACGCCGGACGAGAGCAAGAAGGCGAAGCCGGGCAATCGCGGCAAGCGCGACAGCCAGATGATCTTGATGTCGTTTCTGCAAAAGGTCATGTTTGACGAGCGCATGACAGAGCTGGAGTACGAGATGTTCAACGGCATGTGGAAGGTGACGGGCATTTCGCCCGACTTTTACGAGGTGGTGCTGATGGTGGACGCCGACACCAAGGTCTTTCCCGACAGCCTGACACACATGGTGTCGGCCATGGTGAAGGACCCGGAGATCATGGGCCTGTGCGGCGAGACCAAGATTGCCAACAAGCGGGCGTCGTGGGTGACGGCCATCCAGGTGTTCGAGTACTTTATCTCGCACCACCTGTCCAAGTCGTTCGAGTCGGTGTTTGGCGGCGTCACCTGTCTGCCGGGCTGCTTCTGCATGTACCGGATCAAGGCGCCCAAGGGCGCCCAGAACTTCTGGGTGCCCATCCTGGCCAACCCGGACGTGGTCGAGCACTACTCGGAAAACGTGGTGGACACGCTGCACAAGAAGAACCTTTTGCTGTTGGGCGAAGACCGCTACCTGACGACGCTGATGCTGCGCACGTTTCCCAAGCGGAAGCAGGTGTTTGTGCCGCAGGCCGTGTGCAAGACCACGGTGCCCGAGACGTTTGGCGTGCTGCTGTCGCAGCGCCGCCGCTGGATCAACTCGACCATCCACAATTTGATGGAGCTGGTGCTGGTGCGCGACCTCTGCGGCACCTTTTGCTTCAGTATGCAATTTATTATCGCCGTCGAGCTCATAGGCACGCTGGTACTGCCGGCCGCCATTGGCTTTACCTTTTATGTTGGTGAGTGCTTTCTGTGTTTCATACTCTTCTATTTGCCTCCTTTTCTTTTTCCGTCGTCTGTCCTTTTTGACCACTACTTCTATTTGTCTCCTTTTTTTTCCCCTTCATTTGTCTTTTCTGGTCACTAACGGAATTCAGTCATCATTTCCATTGTCCATTCGCCGCCGCAAATCATTCCCTTGGTCCTGCTGGCTCTGATCCTGGGTCTGCCGGCGATCCTCATCGTGGTGACGGCGCACTCGTGGTCGTACGTGTTGTGGATGCTCATTTACCTGTTTTCGCTGCCCATCTGGAACTTTGTCCTGCCTGTCTACGCCTTTTGGAAGTTTGACGATTTTTCGTGGGGCGAGACACGCAGGACGGCCGGCGAGAAGACCAAGAAGGCCGGGATCGAGTACGAGGGCGAGTTTGACAGCAGCAAGATCACCATGAAGCGATGGGCCGAGTTTGAGCGCGACCGCCGGGCCAGAAACAGCGCCGCTCACTGGAACTTGCGGGACAGCATGGCTGCAGCCACTGCGCCCACCAATACTGCCACCTGGTCGACGCCGGCGCCGGGCCACCAGTACGACGATTATTACGCCGATGTATGAGCTTTTATGTTTGCTCGTTTGGGATTTGCAGTCTATGGGCGTCGTTGCTTTTTTTCCTCCGTTGCATTTTCTCTTGCCTTTTTTTAAAAAAAAAAAATGTCCGGCTAGGCGATCTCGTCCCCTTTCCCCCCAACAGACCCTTTTTTTTTACGATAAACGGCGACTTTTCCACATCTTCTTCGACAGCCACAAAAGCAAGCGACCGCAATATGGCTCGGGAGGGTTTAGGTGTTTTTGTTTTATTTTTCCTAGCGGGCTTCTCTAATTATCAGTATTTATTTTCGGCTCAGTATTGCTTTGTTGTTTTTATCATTTTTAGTCGGGCTCAGGGGGGGTTATGGGCATCTGGAAAGAAAGGGTCGACATACATAGACAATAGACCAAATGGTAGGGAAGGGCGCGCGGGTTCTTTGAAAGGACAAGGATGCTTTGCTCCTTTTGTTCTCTTTTTTTTTGGCTTAATGCACTTGCAGTTGGATTTTCATCATAGCCTCGTTTTGAGAGAAGCGGAAGAATTTGTGTACATAGCAAAGGAAGAAATGGAAAGTCTTATCTATCGACGTGGTGCACCCAAAATAATCCTAACCTTCGTTGAGCGTTTCTCCCCTGAGTCTCGTGCGAGCAGCAAACCAAAAACTCCCACGCAGTTTCGGAGCTTAAAATCAAAGCAGTAAACATTCGCTGTCGGCCAAACAGGTCCTGTAATAGGGACTTTTCTCGTCAACATTTCCCTTTCAGAGATGCACAGCTCAGCGCATTAATATTACCTATTATCATTACCACTCTGTAATGTAGAGCGCATTTTATGGTCAAAAATAGCCGTTCAAAGGGGTAGGTAGCAACCCCTTCTTTTTCAAGGAGCCAGCCCACCAAACCGTCGCATATCGGCTAGCACGATTGATTTGTCTCGTTTTCCATCCCAAAACGAAAAGAACATTGCTGTTTTTTTCGACTCCTTCTCTGGAACTCTAGGTATCAATTCAAACCGAAAACAGAATTGCAACGGCGGGCCGTCTCCTCCTCTCTGCCAAACTGCGGAGGGGGGGCATTTCTCAAGGCAGGCCCGACTCGAACCCTAACGGATCAGGCTGCAGGCTGACAAAAGTGCCGGCCCATGCACCGCTGGACTTGCAGAGAGTGCCATTGGCTCCGTCGGGGCAGGTGGCCGAAGAGCATGTCAGATTGGCCGGGACGACGTCGCCCGAGGCAATGACCCGAGTGCTGTATCCAGGGTCAGCATCAGGGAGGAGGGGGACAAGAGGAAAAGCAAGCAACAACTAGTCAAAATTCAAACCCGGCAAAAAAAAGAGAGAGACCTACCCCGAGGAGGATGGACAGGCGACTTCCGACATGCTCAGCGTTCCTTCGTCCCAGATGAAGGTGATGAGCGAGTTGTCGCAGGCATAGCGGTCCAGCAGGCCGGTGCCCTCGGTGAGCGACTTGGACGTGGAGTTGAGCTGGCACGGCGTGGTGATGTTGGTGTCTGCGTCGGCGTAGTTGAATCTGATGTAGGGAGCCTGCGCTGATGTGTTTGCCTTTGCCGGCGCCCATGACGAGAAGTTGGAAATGGTGTAGTGGCCCGGCAAGAAGCACGACGACGCCCGTTTGGCGGCCAGCAGGCCAGCAGGCACGGCATGCGGCGGCGCAGGAGCGGCAGCGGAGCCAGCTAGCAGGCCGAGCAGATGGAGCGGCAGCAGCAGCATTGTCAGTTGCTGGGCCAGAGAAGCCGAGCGACCCATGTTTGTTGGTTTGTGGATGGGTTCAAAAACGACCGTGGTGTTTCTTGAAAGACGCCACAGTTTTTTTTTCCCGGAGAACTGGAAGCAGTGGTTGGTGTTGCAGTGAATGGAGTGACCCAGGAAGATGATATGTGAGTATGGAGTTGGTGCCGATGAGCAAGGAGTATCAGTGAAGGGAGACAGAGAAAGAATTGGAAGCAGGCGTGTTAATATAGATGAGAGAGGAGACAAGAAGAAGACGAGAAGGAGAGAGGGAGACGGGGCAGGTTGAGGCACAAGCAGAGCTATGACAAGATCTCTTTGTCTTAGTCAAGGATCTTTTTTTTTTTTTTTTCGAGAGGTCCTGTCTCTGAGATGGGAGTGCCCAAGGGTATAAACGAGCAAATGCAAACAAAGGCGGCCGAATGCAATCAGGCCAGGCCGTGAAAGACAAAAAGGCCCAGGGGACTGGCAGTATAAAATAACAGGCTCTATGGCGTTTGCACGGGCAACAGCACTGCGGGATCCGAGAGGTAGCGTTGCACGGGATAATATAGGAATAGGGGGCTGTTGCAATTAACCAAGAATGGGAAAAGGACAGAAGGGACGGATACCGGTCGATATTTTCGTGTTGTAAGGAGGGGGTGAGAAATATAGTGAGAATAATGGAGAGCGATATGATGTCGAGCAGATTGAGCCGATGAAAAAAGAAATAGGCGAGGAAGCGAGTTGAAGCAGATCAATCACATCTCAGTGGGAGAAACAGAAACGAGTAAAAAAAAAAAAATGAAGAAAGAGCTCAAGACATCCAAGGAACAAGGCACGGTCAGACGGCGAGATATTTCAGATCTCGGACCCTGCAAAGACTCTGCAGTCTGCCGCTGCACAAGCAAACAAGAGAAGATGGACCGACTCAGCACTGTACTCGCACAGCCGCCCAATGTTGCATCCGAGACAGGAAGCCGGGAAACAGGCCCGCCAACGAAAGGAAGCAAAAAACGGCAAACCAACTGTTGATGAGCAACCAAGTGCCGTCTGCGCCTCGCTGGCCGTGAGAGGGTGGGCTGAAGAACCGAAGGAGACAAAAATAAGATATTTGTGGTTGACTCGTACAGAGAGGTGTAAAGGTGTATAAAAGATATACGGTAATACTCTCCTTTTGTTGTCTGACAGAGAAAGATATGGCATCGACACCAAAAGAAGAGAGAAAAAACTACGGTGCAAGCTTGAAGAGAGAAAAGATCACAGTGTGAAATCGAGACTGAGCTTCAAAGCCTGGAGACCCGTCCCCGCCAAAAAAGCCCCCCAAAAAGAGAAGCAGGAAAAAAAGAAAGGAATCAGGTTTTCTGCTTCTGCCCAGTCGCTACCAGGAACCGCAGATCGGAACCAGCTGGTTGGTCTGTTTCGCGTTTCACAAAGGGGTCCAATCCGTCGTCTACGAGTAGAGGGCTGCTCGTATTAGAATTTGCTTGTTAAAATGGCCCAGCCAAAGACATTGCGCAAAAGCCATCAATTGGGCTATTGGGGGCGTTGAAAGCAGCTATGTGTTGTTGTGATTGGCGTTTGCCTGTGTAGTGTGCATTGTGGCCTAGCAATTAATTACCCCTTTGGGCTCGAATCGGGAAAGATCCGCGTGAAATGGTGAGACCCAGCAAACATTGCGTGGAGTGGCCCATGCCTTATAGCAACTTAAGGATGGCAACAGCAGCGGAGATGCACAGCCACCGTGAGAAATGAAGCTCTGTGTCTCCTTCCTTACTTGGTCTGTATGCTATGACGTATGACGGAGAACGGGGTTTCTGACCAGCCCCTGTTCACGAGTACAGATAGAAGCGACGACCCAGCCTCCGCAAATCCCGAGTCTTACTTTCAACCCGTTTAAAAAAAAAACGTGTTCATCTTTTCTTTTGGCCTAGGCAGTCATCGTTTGTCGCGCGTCGTACCTTCCTCTCTCTTGTTAGTCTGCAACAATGCAAATCGCCCCTAATCATTTTCCCCATTTACGAGTACGTCGTACTAATACGCCGTCCCTCCGTAGTAAAGCCTGCAGATATTTTCCCCTGCTGTGGTCGCTTGGGGGCTGGCCAGGGGCGGAAGAGAAAGCCCATATGCGTGCAGCCACGTAATGCATATAAGAAGAAGAACAAAAAACTGAAAAAAAAACGGAATCAGACACAAAGTGCTGTGCCCAGAGTACTGCAATATAGAGAGAGATGCATGCAGTGAAGAAAAGAACGGAGCTCCGAGCAGGACCAACCTCTACTAGTAAAATGCAATGCTACGTCGTATCGTACTCGCAGATTTCACCCAGCTGGCGCATTCAAAAAAATATTAAGTAATCGTGGCAGCCAAGGGTAACACGTGACGAATAATGGAGCGGAACGGGGGGGAGGGGGGGGGTCAGGGAGTCACATGACGCACCATCGCGCTTTGGGTTTGTCCCGCAAAAAAGAAATTCCCTCTCCCTTGGTGGAGCTGAGCGGCCCTTTACGCACCAAAAAATTAAGAGTAAGGGCTTAATGCTTTTTTATCTAGTTTTTTTTTCGCAGTGGCCCATTTTACCATTCCTCCTCCCGTCGAAGAAAATCTACTCGACTCCGACGTTGTCGACGAACTTCGACGAAAGAAAATTCCTGGTCGCTGCCGAACGGTTCCAGCGATACAATAGTTTCCTCCCTTTTCGTTTCATCGGAAACCGAAATACACAATGGCCAAGGAAGCCGCACCGAAAACCGGCCTGGCCGTCGGTCTCAACAAGGGTTTTGTATGTGCTCTGGAGCAAGACGATGGGGGGATGAAGGGATGGCGAAATGATGATGGGATAGAAGCGGCGTGAGAGGAGAGGAGAAGGAAGCTGTGCAGCGGTTTTGGGTAACGAGGGATTGGATCGGACGGCTGGGTGTGGATGAGAGGGGGCGAAAAAGAGAGAAGCGAGAAGAGAAATCGAAAAGAAAAACGAAGCGGGAGAAACGATAAAGCGGAGAAGAAGAAGATTTGCTGACATTCATTCTCTGTGCAGAAAACGACTCCTCGCGTGCAGAAGGCGCGCGTGTCCAGCACCAAGGGCCACCTGAGCAAGCGCACGGCGTTTGTGCGCGAGATCGTCAAGGAGGTTGCTGGCCTGGCTCCCTACGAGCGGCGCGTGATCGAGTTGCTGCGGAACAGCAAGGACAAGCGGGCACGCAAGCTGGCCAAGAAGCGGGTAAGTTTTATTTCGGTGGGAGGGGGGGCCTGTCAGGTTGTCAAAAGCGTTTTCCTTGTCCCGAGGCTTGTCAAGTTGTCAAGAGTTGTCCTTGTCCCAAGGCTCGTCCGGATCTCAAGAGTTGTTCTCGCCCACTCTCGCTGTTTCGTCGTCAAGACGCCCTTGCTAACTTGGCCAGCTCGGTACTTTCGGCCGTGCCAAGAGAAAGGTGGACGAGCTCACCCGGGTGATTGCCGAGTCTCGCAGACATTAAAGCGTTGCAGCAGACGGGGGCGGGGGCGAGTTTGCGCGGTGTGCATGATGTTGTTGTGCGTTTATCATGTGTGAGCTTTGGGAGGAGGGGGGGAAGCAAGGGAGCGAAGGACTAAGGAGGGCCGGATACCAAACGATCAAAGAACTACAAAAACAGCACTCTCAAGGAAACAAAACGACGAAAAGAGAAGAACGACATCAGCCCCGAATTCCGAAAAGATGGGAGACGAATTGGCCCAAAAAGCCATAGATGGATGAAAGGGGCAGATGAAGAGACAAGGAAACGGGAGTAGATCAGGACCCTGTTCTGAAGGGGGGGGTGGCGGAAATGCATACTGGCGAGAGCCAGGTTACCTCTCCGGCCTCTCTTCTTTTGTGTGGTGTTCTGATATTATTCCTTACACTCTTGTTGGCCACATCTCTCCGGCCATCTTCCTGTCTTTCTTCACGTTTTTTTGACTTTTGATCACGGTTTTCTCGCCCCCCTCTGGCCTCCCTTGCCCCAAATCCATCTCTTCTTTTTCGTTTGCTTTATGGGTCGGTATCTCGGATGGGCGTCAAGCACAGAATATCAAAAGCAAGACAGCAAATAAAGGATGACAAAAAAGTTAAAAAGCTATACTGTGAGAGAACGGCTCTGTACAAGAGATTTGTGCGTTGCAGTTGTGTGTATACTGTGAGAATGGCTCTGTACAACGGATGATACGTGCGTTGCAGTGTGTTCTTTTGCTTTCTTCAACTCATCAGTCGACTATCTCTCCGTACATGTTCATTACTCAAGCCATCATCTGGTGTATTCATACTGCCTGGATGCAAAAAAACTAATGATATATGCCGCTACGCAATGGGGAAAAAGACAAAAGACAAAAAAGAAAGAGGGCATTTGCTCGTGTCCGTACATGGAACATCCCACGTCTCACCATCGCTGCTTCACTTCTTTCCTAGCCGTAGAAACTTTGACATCTTGGCTGCCACGTCGCCCTTGCCAGTGCCCGGCTTGCCATTTGCCGCGCCAGCGGCGGAGGAAGGGGCTTTCGCGGCTTTCGCGGCGGCGTCTGCCTCGTCGTCGTCATTGTCGTCGTCGTCGTCCAGGCCTGGAACGACAATGTCCTGGGCCAGGGCGACCACGTCCGGCTTGAGATAGCTGGTGCCCGGCGGCAGCGGCGGCGGCACCTGTGCAGACGACTGGGCCGGCGACGACGCACTGGGCCCGCGCAGAAAGTTGAGGACCACGCCGCCACGCATGCCGTAGCCACGCACAAGGTCGTGTTTTTCGTCGGCGCGGTCGGCGATCTCCTCGCGCGACATGGGCGGCACCAGCCGGAACCATGACTGCTGTTGCTGTTGTTGCTGTTGCTGCTGCGGCAGCTGCTGCTGTGCGGCCTCTGAGAGAACGCTGCGCACGGCCGCGTGCAGCGTTGCTCCGGTTGCGCCGTTGGGCAGCGACCAGAGCACCGTGTAGCCGTCGGGGAAGCGGACACGCACGTCGACCTTGCGCACGGCGGCGGCGGCGGCGGCTCGGGCCTGGGCCTCGGCCTCCAGCTCGGCATCGGACTTGAGCCGCCTGTTGCGGCCTGCTTCTTCCAGGTGTTTTTGGTGGGCCTTCATCTGGGCAACCGTTGGCAGCAGAGCCGCCGATGCCGACGCCGTCGCCCCGCCGCCGTCGCTGCGCCACCGTAGGGATGCTGCTGCCGGCATTCCCTTGCTGCCAGCCTGGGGCGGTGCCCACACCTGCACCGGACGCATGGGGTCCACGGGCGGGCTGGCATCTACCTCCATGGGGTCTGGGGCGACTGTTTGTGGTGCTGCTTCTGGTGCTGGTGCTGGTGTTGGTGCTGGGGGTTCCTCAGGCACGGCCGATTGTGATTGTTCTGCTGATGCTGTCTCTGCTGCCGCTCCGGCTGCTTCTTCTTCTCCTGCTCCTCCTGCTCCTCCTGCTCCTCCTGCTCCTCTTGTCGTCCCTGCCTCCCCCGCTCCCCCCGCTCCTCCTGCTCCATCCGCTGCTGCTGCGGCTGCGGCTGCATCGGCAGCCGCTTCAGCATCCACCTGCCCCAGCTTCTGGTGCACTGCCTCCATGGCCTCTTGCAGCGGCATACTGGTAGTCCGAAACTCCAGCTGGATCAGCTGGCTGCCGGCATGGATGCCGACCTGCGACAGCGTCTTGCCAAAGTCGTGCAGCGACGACAGCTCGCGCCCAGCAAACTTGAGCACCGGCGTCTCCCAGTACAGCTGGCCCGACCCGCCGCCGCTGCCGCCCTTGCCGTCGCCATGGCTCGTCTGCGGCACGGCACGGGCAGTCAGGTTCAGTCCCCGCGGCGTCAGCGGCGGGGCGGCCTGCCGGTCCTGCTCCTCCAGAAGCCGCAGCAGCCTCCACACCGGCGTGTCGCTGCGCACCTTGGCCGCAAGGCGGTTGTTGGGGATGCCGAGCCGCGCCTCGGAGGGAGGTAGCCGCAGAGCCACCGTGACGACGGACGGCGACTTGGACTTGGCAATAAGCTCGAGCTTGGCTCCTTGAGACAGGCCAGCCGCCCGGACGGGGTCCGTCAGGTTGATCGTCTTGTTCTTGTATCTTTTGGGTCTGTCAGCAGATGGGGGGGCACCTAAACACATGTCTGTGTATGTCTGTAAGCACCTACTTCAAAAGATAGTTCTCGCTTGGCAGCTTCAGCCGACTGCAAGCATCCTCCAGCACATCGATCATATAGCCACCGGCCGGCACTTTGACAGTGACTCGCCGGAGATCTGTCGCGATAACGACAAACGACGAAGCCATGGCAGTGAGGGATGGTATCTGAATATCTCGGGGAGGGTGAAAAAAAAAGGACAATAGAAGAGGGAGAAAGGGAGAGCGAGAGAATGGAGTGAGAGAAGGCAAGCTTTGTCCGACTCGTACAGAGAAGGAGCGCTGTGGCGGTTTGACTTGTAATTCACTGCGCCGCTGCGTTTTGAATTACTAATTGTGGGTCGTCACGTGTCCACGAGAGGACGCGAGCCTTACCATACGAGCAAATGATCAGGCAGCAGCAGAACATTCTTACCACTCTTCACAGCCTGTTTGTAAAAGATGGCCGAAACGGCTGAAGGCAATTCTCTGGACCCAGATCTGGACCCAGATACACTTGTACGCGAAATAGGCTACCGCCCGCGTTATTACCTCCAGTCGATGAGCCGTCTTCATGTGCCAGATTCACCACCACCACCACCAACAGCAACATGGCCATCCCGTGCCTCGTCGCTTGGCCTTCTCGACCGACTACCGCCTGAACTTTTGTTGGCGGTCCTTGGACTTCTTGACCCATGGTCGACCATGCGGTTTGCATCCGTCTGCTTCTCCGGCCGCTCGCTCGCCCACGCCTCCCGTGCATATCGAGATTTGGTCAGGTTTGCGCCCGAGGCCCTCCTAGCTCTGAGACGGTTGGGCTTGGATCACGCCCATTCAGTCGAGGTCCTCTATGCAGCTCTGTGCGCGGAGAAATGCACAAGCTGTAACAGCTACGGTGCATACCTCTTTCTGCCAACAGCCCATCGCTGCTGCTGGGAATGCTTGCGCGACAATCCGCAGCTGCGCCTGCTGACTCTGAATAGGGCAAAGCGGTACTTCCTTCTCTCAAAGGACAGCGTCGAGAAGCTGCCAATCATCACTATCTCATTCCCAGAATACTTTGGACAAATCCATCCCATATACCGAAAGAAGAATTTGGGCGTGACCAGCGTCGCTGCAGCACGGGCACTCGGGATTCGGGAGCATGGCTCGCTCCAAAAGCTAACCGATGCCTTTTTGAAAAAATACGATGCTACCATACAAAGATATGCGTACCTACATCCTCTAGCGCAATTCTATCAGGGGGAGCCACGGCCAGTTGCGCCCGGCCAAGATATCCTTATGCTCCCCGCTCTGGCCAACATCCCAACGGACGAGTTCTTCGGCAAGGCTTCTCTTCCCTTTCCTACTCTTTCGTCGTCCGGGCATGCCGAACTTGGCCTGTGGTGCAAAGGCTGCGGCTTGACATTACACCACTATTCCACACGACTGCCCGACGACATTCTTCAGACCATGGTGCCCTTTGAAACTGGACACGATCCAACATTCGTGTTTACGTATTTAGAGAGGCGGGCCTATCTCAGGAAGGATCTCCTACGCCATATAAGACACTGCTACGGGGCACAGGAGTTGGTTGCAGCTTTAAGGGAGAGTGGGCTAGACTACGACAAAATACCGGATCTTGCACGGTAGCGTCGCAGTCTACCCTATGTAGGGCTCAACCCAAAGGCCAGGTGTATTATCTTGTCACCAAATTTAACTGGCTGTCGTACTTGGCATCGCACGGGATGAATTTTGCTTTCTGTCGACAACCGCGCTGATACGTAGGACAACGGTTGACAACGACGAGGAAGGCACCTATCGTGTTCGAGCGGGCCAAAGAGTCCACTACATCACCATCGTCTGGGGCGTCTCTGACGAGGACACCATGTGCGGCGTGGCCGTGGCCAAGATCGCCTGCTTTGGCTGGGACGACAACAGCGAGAGCAGAGTTGTTGGCACTGCCAGCAGAGCTTTCCGAAGACACGGGACGGGGGGGAGTCTGTGGTAATGAAAAACACAGGCTCGAGCTCGACGTCAAGTCGTGGGAAGTGGACTGGGCTGAATATGAATACGAATACAATTGAAGACTGGCGGATTTTTGCCGTAAGTACAGAGGAAGAACATGGTTTCTTTTAGTAAGCAGACGAGAAGCCCTCAAGGCGAAAACCCCCTGAGAGAGCAGAGCAACTTGGAAAACAATGAAAATGACGATTTTTTTTTTATCGAGAAACCTGCTGAAGCTTCCATTGTTTCCAGTGTTAGGCTGTTTTATTCTTAGTTATATGATGTCTAGTTCGGCTTGGTTTGTTCAAGTCGTTTTGAGGCCTTTGACAGTTGCACCTTTAGCCGGTACTTCATACTCCGTACACGGCCTGTAATAGCCAGCTAACCACTAACAACCAATCGATAGCAGCTGCTGCAGGCCCCCAAACTCAAGCTCCTGGCCGCTAAAGCCAGTCCGCCACAACGGCTCCAGCAAGCCACGTTAGCACGGCCAGCCAGGCAGAAACTCGTAGGGCAGGCAGCACAAAACGCGCGGACCAGCCAATCCAATGCGAAGCTGGCAAAGCTGTCTTTTTCCTCCACCCAGCCACGGTCACGTTTTCCAGCCGCGCCAGCTATGTGTTTGCCTTTCTGGACAGTAATCATACTTTTTGTACGTGCATCCTATCTTGCCAACATCGACAACCCTCCCGCGAACGACGGCACATAGAACTCTCCTGCGACGACCAATTTAACGAAACACAGCTCCGAACGCCTCCGTCTCTTTTATTTATCTTTTTTTTGCTGTTTGTTTTCGTGTCTTTCTCTCTCGACAGAGACAGTCGAGTATTGAAGGAGCGACAGCTTTGAAGTCTCCCAACCAAAATGGTATGTTTTCTTTTGCGAGAGCAAAGCAGCCTCACGCTTTTCTCAAGCTTCTCAGCGTCGACACGACCATCCCCCCCCCTCCTCCCCCGTTTTACCTGTCTGTTCATATCTGTGCTCTTCAGTTGCGTGCAGAAGCTAACTGTTTTTTGATGTGCCTAGTCTTCACCTTTCTCAATAAGTAAGAGAAAATCGAACTCTCCGACAGAAGTCATTCGAGCACAAGCACACACATCTCTCTCCTTAGCCTGCCAGCTATCTTTATTCTTTTATCCTTTGCCCACCTGCTGACTTTTTTGCCAGATGGCGGCGCCTGTGTGGCCATGGTCGGCAAGGACTGCGTAGCCATCGCGTGCGATCTGCGGCTGGGCATGCAGGCCCTGACGGTGTCGAACAACTTCCCCAAGATCTTCTCGTACGGCGACCACGTCTTCCTGGGCCTGACGGGCCTGGCCACCGACGTCAACACGGTGTCCGACCTGTTCCGCTACAAGGTCAATCTGTACCGCCTGCGCGAGGAGCGCCACATTGGCCCGCGCACCTTTGCCAACCTTGTGTCCTCGAGCCTGTACGAGCGCCGCTTCGGGCCCTTTTTCGTCAGCCCCGTCGTCGCCGGCCTCGATCCCAAGACCGGCGAGCCCTTCATCTGCGGCTTTGACAGCATCGGCTGCATCGACTTTGCCAAGGACTTTATCGTGTCCGGCACCGCCACCGAGCAGCTCTTTGGCATGTGCGAGAGCCTGTGGGAGAAGGACCTGGTGCGTTGGCTTCTGCTCTTCTGTTCTTCTGTCTCTTTTCTGTCTCTTTTTTCTTCTGCATTTTTCCTCTTTTTACTTGTTTGCTTGCTTTCTTTGTCTTTCATCTGTCACTCTCCCTCTCTCCCTCTTGTGTTTCTTTTCTTGGCTTGTTTGCTTCGTCTTCCATCTTTCTCTCTACCCTCTTTCCTTCCTCCCTCCGTCCTTCTCTCACTGACATCTCAGTCTGCCGACCAACTCTTTGAAACAATCTCGCAAGCCTTGCTCAACGCCGTTGACCGCGACGCCCTGTCTGGTTGGGGCGCCCACGTCTACATCATCGAAAAGGACAAGGTCACCAAGCGGCTGCTCAAGGGCCGGCAAGATTAGCCGATTTCAAGCGCAAAAGGGACGAGCAAAACCATGGGAGGCGTGTTGGGGGGGCGCATCGCCAGCGTGGGATTGACTGCAGCAGGGCGGGCCTTGGTTTTGCTGACCAGGATGCACGTGATTGAGCTGTGTAAGATATAATACCATTCAGCGTGGTTTATTCACCCCAAAAATAAAACTGTAAAACGATGCAAAAAAAACATAAAAAATTCACCGGGCCAGAAGATGTACATTCGACGTAGATTGTTCATATGTATCTCTTTTTACTCATGGTTCCAACCCCCATCTTCTTCATCTTTGCAGACAAAGCTCTTAAATGCAAGGCCCAGCCACTTGTTCGGCCGATGGATGATGATGCTAACTGATTGGCCAATGTTTTTTCTATCTTCTAATCCCGCCCGTGTCTTTTTTTTTTTTTTTTTACTCGCATACGAGTAGCAAGCACAGCCCTCACCCCTCTATCACGGTCTACTTGTCCTTCTTCTCCCTCGTATCCACGGCAGACGGCGGTGTCTGCATGAAAAATTGCCGCTCCACAAGCTTGAGCAGCTCGTCGATTAGACTAGAAAAGTGACAAACGGGTTAGCCGGACCGCCCAAACAGACGAGGACAGTAAAGTAAAAAAAGTAGACAGCTCTGTTGCACTTACATTACAGGCGCGCTGATCAAGAGCACAGCCCGCCACTCGGTCCAGTTCAGCGGCACAATCGAAAAGAGCGTCTGCAAAAAGGGCGTGTACAGCAGGGCAAAGTGCAGGGCCATGGACAGGGCAATGGCATAGACCAGCATCATGTTTTTCCACAGCGGCAGCGTCAGCAGCGACTCGCTCGACGACAGCGCGTTCATGGCGTTCAGCATCTCGATAACCACGAGGATCGACAGCGACACCGTCGACGCCGCCTTGGCGCGGTCGTCTACAAACATGGCGCAGCCAATGTCGGCAAAATCGGCGCTGCAGCGGTGGAAGTGGGCCAGCTGCCAGAAGCCAATCTGCGGGCCGGCCGGGTTGAACATGAACCACCAGGCATAGCCGGCCACCGTGGCCAGGCCCACGTACGTGCCGATGACCAGGTAGCGGAAGAAGAGCCAGCCGCCGATCAGCGGCTCGTCACGCTTGCGCGGCGGCCGCCGCATAATGTCGTGATCCGGCGGGTTGAACGACAGCGCCGTCGCCGGCAGGCCGTCCGTCACCAGGTTGACCCACAGCAGCTGCACGGGAATCAGAGCCTCGGGCATGCCCAGCGCCGCCGTCAGAAAGATCGACACCACCTCGCCAATGTTGGACGAGATCAGGTAGCGGATGAACTGCTGTGTGTTGTTGAAGATCGACCGGCCCTCCTCGATCGCCGTCTCGATGGTGGCAAAGTTGTTGTCGGCCAGCACCATATCGGCTGCCAGCTTCGACACGTCCGTGCCCGACCCCATGGCCACGCCAATGTCGGCCTTCTTGAGCGCCGGCGCGTCGTTGACGCCGTCGCCCGTCATGGCGACCACCTCGCCCAGCTGCTGCAGCAGGTCCACCAGCCGCGACTTGTGCAGCGGCTCCACGCGCGAGAACAGCGACGCCGTCTTGGCCGCCTCCAGCTGCTCGCTGGCGCTCAGGTTGTCAAACTCGCGGCCCGTGAAGCTCTTGCCCCGCAGGTCTTCGTCCGGCCCAAACACGCCAATCTGCCGGCAGATGCTCTCTGCCGTGTTGCGGTTGTCGCCCGTGATCACAATCACCCGGATGCCCGCTTCTTTGCACAGCTGAATCGACCGCGGCACCTCCGGCCGCGGCGGGTCCAGCATGCCCACCAGCCCCAGCAGCGTCATCTGCTGCTCGAGCTGCGCATACTCCGCCGTGGTCTTGGCCATCCGCGTCAGCGCATTGCCGCCCACATCGTCCACGCGCGCCAGCGCAATCACGCGCAGTCCGCGGTTGCCGTACTCCACCACCTCGCGCAGCAGCAGCTCGCTCAGCCCGCGGTCCAGCGCCACTCGCGTGGCGTTGGCGCCCACCAGCGCGTGCGAACAGCGCTCCAGAATCGACTCGGGGGCGCCCTTGACCATCAGCACCTCCGCGCTCGAGCTGCCGTCCTTGACGAGCACAGACATGCTCTTGCGGTCGCGCGAGAACTCGAATGTTGCCAGGCGCGCAAACTGCTTCTCGTAGCTGGCACTGGCGTGGTGCACGGCATCCTGTGGCGGGCTGCCGGCCGGCGGCCGAGGCCCCAGCTTCTCCACCAGCACGCGCAGCGCTCCTTCGGTCGGCTCGCCCACCGACGAGTACGTGGCTGTGCGGGCATCGTACGCCAGGCGCGCGTCGTTGCACAGCGCCGCCACCTCAACCATCCGGCGCACCGTGGGCGGCAACTGCGCGCCGGTGGGCAATTGGTCACCCCGCGCAGTCTTGACACTGCCGCGTGGCGCAAACGTGGTGCCCTCGACGTCCAGCTCCTCCAGGCCCTTGCCGTCCTCGGCGAGATAGACAATCTTGCTGACGCTCATCTGATTGGTGGTCAGCGTGCCCGTCTTGTCGGAGCAGATGACGCTGCAGCTGCCGAGCGTCTCGACCGAGGGCAGACTGCGCACAACAGCATTCTTAGCCGCCATCTTGCGCGTGCCCAGAGCCAGGCAGGTGGTGATGACGACGGCCAGGCCCTCGGGAATGGCCGCGACGCCCAGCGACACGGCAATCTTCAGGTAGTAGATGGCGCCCTTGGTCCAGTTGCCGTGGCTTGGATCGCCAAAGTTGGGGATGTTGATCAGCCACACGAGAATGCAGATGACTGTGATCACCTTGGCCAGCGTGTCGCCAAAGTCGTTGAGCTTCTGCTTCAGCGGCGTCGGCTCGGAAATCTGCGCCGTGATGCTTTCGTGGATGTCGCCGATGGCGGTGTTGGCGCCCGTCAGCACCACGACGGCCTTGGCGCGGCCGGTCACCACGGTCGTGCCGGAAAAGAGCATGTTGACCTGGTCCTGGCGGACAGCCCTTTCGTCCGTGACCACGGCCGTGCTGTCCTTGGCAACGCTCTCGCTCTCGCCCGTGAGGATGGCCTGGTCGACGGCAAAGCTGTTGCTCTCAATGGCTAGCAGGCGGCAGTCGGCGGGGATGCGACTGCCAACAGACACCGACACGATGTCGCCCGGCACCAAGTCCTCGGCCTTGATGCGAACCACCTGGCCGTTGTTGCGCACAACGGTAGCCTCGTTGGCCGAGTATTCTTGAAGGGCGGCAATGGCTTTCTCGGCGCTGCTTTCTTGCGAGACGCCAACGACGGCGTTCAGAACCAGAATGGTCAGAATCTAGCGGAGGTCAGCAGGAGGGTCGAGGTCAATTTGTACAGAAAACCGCACGTCGATCGGGGGAACAACACCGAGAGAAAATCCCAAGATAACACATACCACCACAGGGTCGACAAAGGCACTCCAGCCACCTTCGTCTTCGAACAGCGCCAGAACAAACGACACCACGGCCGAGCCGAGCAATATAATAACGAGTTGGTCTTTGAACTGCTCCAGGATCAGCTCCCAGAGCGGTGTTGGCGGCTCGTCCGGAATGGCTGTAGAAAGAACGCATCAGCATTAGCGAACAGCTCTTTTCCGTGTGTGATTCGCAATTCAAACAGACAACAACCACTAATGCTTGACCTACCATTTTTGCCATGCTTGTTCCTCCGCTCAACCACCTCCGCGTCCGAAAGACCCTTGTCGGGTTCGACATTCAGCTGGGCGAGGACTTGGCTGGTCGACAACGTGAAAGCGTTGTCCATGGCTGCGAGGGAGTGAAGAGGAAAAAAAAAAGGCGGAAAACGAGCAGAGGAAAAACAAAAAAAAAGGTCAGGGTCTCTTCTCGTAGCCCGTCTCAGAGACCAGGCGCAGAGAGAGAAGTAAGAAACAAGAAAAAGTACGGTCCCAGATACTTCTTCGTATAAAGTATTGTAGAGAAGCAACAGAAGCTCGCCGTGGGACACAAAGAGTCAGTCAAAAGGCGGGAAGGTATGGGTAGAAAGGCGCGACAAAAAATAAAAGCTTTGCTTGGCTTAGCAATGAGAGAAAGGGGGGGTGGGTGGAGGGGGGTAGCTTTTAGCAGGGCGGTACCTCTGCCATTAACAGCTGTTTATGGTAAAAGAGGAAGAGAAACAAGAGGGATGAAAGAATAAAACAGAAGAGGATCAAAGAATCTAAGAAGCAAGAGAAATTGGTCTCATAAAGGAGAGGAGTGTCATAATACAGCACACGTGTAACTTTTTGCGTGTGGCAATTGGCCGTGGACGATTGGACAGCAAAGCATCAAGCCGGCAAAACGAATAAAAAAAAGGGAATTTTAAAAAAGGAAAGAGAGAGACACAAAGGGCAGGAGCAAAAAGCATGAAACTAGCTCTAGCTCAAAACTGAAGAAAGCCACGGAAGAGAAGAGAAAGACGTTTTAGACTTTTTTTTCTTGGGTTTTGCCCACCAACGAGTACGAGTATTATCGTTCTCCATACCAAAAAAAACCGCCCCAAAAGCTCACTCGTAGAACAAGGCGACGTGTCATTTCAGCGGAAACTGCGACCCGCCGCAAAGTCTTTCCTTTTACGACGTATCCATACATTCTCAAGGCTCAACCTGCTAGCGCCAACAATTGGTAAGGCAGGGGCGAAATAAAGGCCGCTACTGATAAAATATTACAGTGGAACAATAGAGCAGGCTTCCGGTACCTGACAGACCGCCTTCCCAATTGAGCGCATCCGCCACGGCGGGCAAGCCGCTGGCAACGCTGTGGAACGTCGCTGTTTGATCACCTGAGACGAAGCACAATAGGCGGCACGGCTCTATCGCCGAGTAATACAGAGTATTACTACTATGATGTCGTGTCATCGTTTTCGCAAACCAACACATACTTATCGCCACTGTTCTTTGACCACCGTGTCTTCCACTGCGGCTTCTCATTTGCAGTTTGATTAAACCAAAAACAAAACATGTGATGCAAAATGAGAAGGATTCCCCCCGTTTGCCAGAAAATGTGTATCAAGGTCAGAAGACGAGTTTCGTTGCTGCTAATTCAACAATCACGTCCTTCAATGTCCGTAGCTGGAACGGCTCTTACAACATAACCATAGATGGCATCGTAACCAATAATATACCCAATGCCTTGTAATAAAACATATGCAGCGCAGTAGTAGCACACAAACCAGGACGGCCGGGCCGGCCGGGCCGGCCGGGCCGGCCAAACCAAAACCTACAACCCTGCGAGCACGCTCTGGATGCCGACGCTGCTGGCATCCTCGCGCCGCTGGACAAAGGCCTTGAAGTCGGCCTTTTGCAGGCGGGCGGCAGCCGGAACGGCGCCTCCAGCGGCGGCGGCGGCAGCAGCCACGCCGGCGGCGCCCATGCCGGCGAGGTTGCGCGAGCGCTCGCGCAGGGCCTCGGGCCCAATGATGAAAAGGTAGCCAATCTCGGTCAGGGCCTCGACGGCGGCCTCGGCGTCCTTGTGCAGCGGCCAGGCCTTGAGGGTGGACACGTAGCGGGCAATGTCCTTGGTGACCATGAGGCCGCCGGTGGCGTTGACGGGGAATTTTTTAAAGTGCTCAAACAGCAGGCGGAAGAGCGCCAGCGCCAGCTCGCTGCTGAACACGTCCAGGTTGTGGCCGTCGACGGACTGGGCGGCCACGGCGGCGGTGCGGTCGAGGAACTCGCAGATGGCCTTGCACGGCGGCGTCTGCAGGGCGTCGACCAGGCTCTCGAGGTCGTTGTCGCGCGGCCGGAAATCCGTGCGCTTCTGCGTGGCCAGCATCTTGGCCACCCAGTTGTCCACCACGTCCACCGTCGTCTTGAGCACGCTGTTGGTCTTTTTCTCAATGGCCTCGATGCCCACGCGCGTCTGCGCCTCCATGTTGCGCCGCACCGTCGGGTTGCCCTCGGCCAGCCGGATCAGCACCGTGTGGATGAAGCGCGACATCAGGCTGGTGATCGTCACCGCCGGCCGCAGCGACGGCAGGTAGCTCAGGTCCGGCTCCGTCTTGGCCGTCTCCTGCGCCGTGGCCGCGTCCAGCGCCGCGTCCAGCGCCGTCTCCACGTACACCTGTCCCATGGTCGTCAGCAGCAGGCCCAGCATGGCGCTGACGTCCTTGGGCGTCTCCGCCGCCGAGCCCAGCTCCAGCGCCCGCCGCACGCTCTCCGCCAGCCACTTCATCATGCGCTTGGCGCTCGCCGTGCTCAGCACGCCGTCCTCCTCCGTCACCTCGATCTCGTTCTTCTTGTCCGTGTCCTGGATGCCCGCCACCCGCAGCATCATGGCCTTTTGCGTCGGCGTCAGGTCCGACGACTCCAGCCGCTCCATGTATGCGTCCTTGGCCGTCGACAGCAGCTGCGTGCCCTGCTGCGCGATCATCGTCATGAAGCCGCGCGCCGCCTTGGGCCGCCGCGAGTGATACAGCGTGAACTTGAAGAGCAGCGAGTTGTACATCTCCTCCAGGCTCTTCTTTTCCTTTTCAATGTACGAGCTGCCCACCAGATACGGCACAAACAGCTCCTCCACCTGCTGGTCCAGCGTCTGCGCAATCTGCGGCGAGCACGGCTCCGGATGCTCCGTCAGCCCGTGCGTCTTCAGGTCGTCCACCAGCGCCCCAATGTAGCTGCGCGACGCATGCAGCGACCGCAGATACGCCAGCGTCGACACCGTGCTGGCCTTTTCCAGCACCATCTCGAGCCGCTGCTGGATCGACTGCTGGAACACGCGCTGGATAAACTTGGTCAGCACCGTCTCGCTGTACGGAAAGGCCCGCTTGATGATAAAGGACTCCTCCTGCATCACAATCTTGACCTCGTCCACCAGCGACTGCAGGCTCGGCTCCACGCCCGGCGGCTCGGCGTCGGGGTCCGCCAGCTGGTTCCACATCTCGCCGTCCGTCGTCACTTCGTCCGTCATGAGCTGGTCGCGGTCGATGAAGAACTGGTGCTGGTTGACAAACGCGGCGATGACGCTAGTGCCGCCGTTGAAATCGTGCAACACCTTGGCACACTCCATCATGTCGTCAAAGTTCTGCCGTCGGTAGCTGTTGTTGAACTGCTTCAGCAGGTCCTGCTCCAGCGTCTCAGAAAACTTCTCCAGCACCTCGCGCGTGTTTCGTCGACCGTCGCTGCTGCTGCTGCTGCCGCCAACGCCATTGCTGCTGCTGTTGCCGTTGCCGCCATTCACAAGGCCACTGCTGCTGCTCCTCCCATTCACGCCATTGGTCGTGCCGTTGGCTCCTCCCCCTCCACCGCCCCGGCTTCCGCTGGTCTCGGCCCACGACAGCGGGTCCAGCCGTTGGCTGATGCGCATCAGCTGGCGTGCAATCACGGCACACCGCACTTTGTTTTCCGCCCCGCCTTGCCTCTGGATGTCCTGCAGCGCCGTCAGCTGGCCCGTCTCAATGAGCTCGGTCCAGCACTGCACCAAAAAGGTGGCGTCCAGCGCCCGCCGTCGCTTGCGGTCCAGCTCCTCCAGCTTCTCGCCTATTTGGACAGCAATGTTGCCGCCGCCCGTGTCGGACCGCGCGCCGCGACCCTCCACCGAGCCACCATTGCTCTGTTGGGCATCGTCCCCACTGCTGTTTAGGCTGAGGTCGAGAGCCTCGAACTGGCTCATCGACTGGTCCAGCTTTCGCCCCAGCGTGTCCAAGGTTTGGTCGTGTTGGATCTCGGCCCGCCGTACTTGAGAGAGAATCTCCGACTCTTTTTCTTGAAGCTCTTCGGTGAGGCTGCCGAGCTGTGAAAGCGCATCTGCATCATGTTAGCAACCACAGACCAAACAAAAACCAGAATCATGGTTGCAAACAAACAAACAAAAAAAACAGTGTTCTCACTCTCAAAAGTCCGAATCAGTGGCTTGGGGTCAAAGACCTGCTGTGATGCTGCGCCGGAGCGACGATTTGCCGGAAAAGCCGTTTCGGCCAGCGTGTCGACAAAATCTCGCACAATAAAGTCTTTGCTCGAGAAATCGTCCAGTGTAAAGCTGGGTCCCTTGGGAAACAGAGCCCTCGAGGAACTGACGGACGCAATGCGCTCCATTTTTATTTGTTTATTTGTATTATTTCTTTTCCGCTTCTGCCTCCCCTCTCATTCGATTCACAGTTCTTTTGATCTGCTTTCGGGTCGCGTCTCCTTTTTTTTCGTTTGACTTCAAGTCGCGTCCCGCCGAATCATCAGATCACAGGGCTTTCCCATGGGGGAGGGGGGGAACAGACGAAAGCCGGGTTCGAGAACTCGTTTTGGCCTGCACTCACATCGCCCCAGGCTGGGCAGAAGACAGTCGGTGACGAACAACCTCGCTTGCAGATAAAATGCTGATTCCTTCGAACCCAGCAGCGAAAAAATATGCAGCTGAGGCTGCTGTTTTTGCGTTTTCCCGTACGACGTGCGGATTTTGCGGGTTTCGTTGTCGCCGATCATCCATCAAGAGGAATCTAAAAGATCATTGTGGCAGTCCTGAAAATGCAAGAGGCAGGTCTGGGGTAACAATACATGTGTAATACAACTCTTCTGCATAGTTGCATATGGCTGGGGTTGGTCCTTAAGGCAGTGTGGCGTTTTGCAGCGGGGCCTCTGATTGGACACAGTCGTTACTGCCACATGCTTGAAATACGAGGAATAATACGTCTTACGATCAACCACCAGGTAAAAAAACAGGAAGCTTCAGTGTCTTCCAGAAACAGGCCCGCCTACTTTTTGTCTGCCATTACTCCCCAACTTTTGGATTTGGTGTTGTCATGGATCAATGGAGTAGCGTGCGGTCGCAGTGAGCCGCGCCTTCATTGTATCGTCGTTCTCCTTCTTCTTTTTTTTGTCTTTTTGTTCTTTCGGCTTTCCTTTTTTTTGGTCGAGATTCTAGAGTCTCTATTCGCAATTGCCTTATTCAGTGTGGCGCTTTCCCCCCGGTCACAATGTCTGTCCCCCAAAAGGTCACTGCCATTTATCGCGAAGATGAAAAGTCTGGCCACAAGCGGCTGACACCGCAGGATCAGCTGCGGCTCCTAGAGGTGTGTGTTGTTCTTTCCGCGCATTGTTAGGCGACGTCGAGGCAAGAGCGAAGGGCGCGCGGGCGCAGTGAGCGAGTGAACGAGGGAGACGGCAGGAGCAAGAGAAAAAAAAATGCATCCACAGGCTCGAACTAAGCACTTTTTCTTCTTTATTTTCTGGCTCTGTTGCTCTTCTTTTTTCTGCTTGGTTTGCCTCCTGTCTGTGCTCTGTTACTTTTTTTTTTTTTTGCTTCTTGCTTCTTGCTTCTATCGTCTCTTCTTGTCGTGTTGGTGTCAGCCGGTCTTGTTCGCGGCTTTGAAATATTACCAGGGGTTGCCAAGATGAAGGGTCCCCCGTTGACCAGACTGGAGGCTCTGAAGCGGACCTTGCTAACTGTCCATAAGCCATATCTTCCGCCTCCACGATCCCTTTCGCCCACGGCCGAAGAACGAGCAAAGATCATTGCAAGAGTCGAAAAGGCAAAAGCTAAAAACGCATTTTCTGGACGCAAGCAGTCCCGCCTCGGCATCCGACGATTCCTCACCGATCAGCTGTATCTTTTTGCCTTTACAATCGTCCACATTATTTTTTCCATCTACATCCGCTTTCGCCAGGGCTACCACAATGTCAGTGGCCGCATCTACTCGGTACTCAAGTACCACCACCGGACGCCAGAGATCATTGCCCGTGACGTTCGCGATCTGCCGCGCCGACCCAAGCACTTGAGCGTGATCTTGAACCTCGAGGAAAATGGCCGCGGCGGCGCCGAGCTGGAGCGCCTTGTAAATGAGGTTTCCGACATTGCCGCGTGGTGTGCCTCGGCCGACATTCCCATGCTTTCGGTCTACGAGAAAACAGGTACGTCGGCGGCTTTTGTGTGGTAAAAAAACGACTGTTTTTGGCACATGCGCACTCCCAACTAACGGTTCAATAGGCATTCTGAAGAGCTATCTCTCCGAAACCCACCGGGCCGTCTCGCAGCGGCTGGCGTCGTATTTTGGGCGCGTGCACCCGGCGGTCACAGTTCAGGCGCCCCATGTACCTTCCATAGAGTCCATGGCCAGTCCACGTGCACGGTCTTACGGAGACGTCGACGAGGGCCACATTACTGTCTTTCTGCTCTCTGCCGAAGATGGCCGTGACTCGCTTGTCGACTTGACCAAGACGCTGGCCGAGATGGCACAGCGCTCGAAGATATCGCCGTCGGATATCACCATGGATCTTGTGGATGCCGAGATCACAGAGAGCGTGATGAACGAGCCTGACCTTCTTCTCATCTTTGGCCCTTACGTACATCTGGCGGGCTATCCGCCCTGGCAGATTCGCTTAACCGAGATCTATCACATTCCCGACAACCAGAGTGTCGGTTACCAGGTGTTCCTATGGGGGCTTCACAACTACGCAAAAGCAGAGTTCAAGGTTGGGCGGTAACGCGGGCATATTGCATCTAGTGCAACGTGAGCTCTAGTTTTTCAAGTGCTTTGTCTGGGATTTTTTCTTTTTTTTCCTTTTTTTAGGCATATATACGTCGTACTTCGTACGCGTGTCAAAGTTTGAAACGGATGGTGTCCAGGGGATTTTATTTTATCACGGCTGTTCTTCCAATTCAGTCCTCATCGATATAGGCGCTGGGGCAGTCCACGATGCATGATTATTAGAGCCACACCTCATACACTTTTGTTTTTTTGTTTGTTGTTGTTTTCTGCTTGAGAGACTTCTCTCCTAGATTGTTTAACTTAGTAAACGAATATGATATTCGTACAAACGAATCATTTTTGGACCGTCAAGAGCAAGGTGTGTGCTCATAATGCAGTTGAAAAAAATGCTGTAAGCCTCACTGTGGCGCGCCACACTTTGCTTAGGTGCTGCGCCACAATTCAAGTTTTCTTTCGACAACATCAAAGGCTCAAGTCAAAGCCGCCAACCAACTTGTGGCCCGCAAAGCTTAAAATTATTTGCATAAATCTGGTTGGGAGCATCTGTTTGGCTCTCGCTTGTTCGTGTTTGGCTCTTGCTCCCCCCCCCCATATTGAGGTCCACATGGGAACAAGCCAGAAGCGACCGCGGTCGCCCGGCAAGACCAGCAGCAACGACGTGGGCAGCAGCAGAGGCGACGACGGAGGCGGCCGTGGTGGCGGCGCCCCTGGCAGCGGCGACAGTATGAGCGTCTTCCGGCCGCCTGTTCTGCGGTCAGCTGCATTTGCCGCAGCCGCTGGGACGGGTGCTGTTGCCGCCAGCAAACCTGCGTCGGGCTCGCTCTTGAACAAGGCGTTGTTCACGCAGACATACGACATTGCAGCGGCTCGCGTGCACGACGTGCGCCAGATTGCAAAGTACCAGAAAGCGCTAACTGCGAGCCGCGAGCTGCTTCGTATTGGGAGGTTGTCGTCGGTGGTGGACGATCCGGACGAGCAAAAGGCCAAGAGGGCTGTGGCCGGGGCGGATGCGTCGACGAGTGCGGCAAGTTCCTCCAGTCCTACAGCAAAGCCGAAGGCGACGTTCGGAGCGGCAGCGGCAGCGGCAGCGTCGCAGCGGACAAAGTGTCTTTTGCTGCAGCCGACAGTCAAACCACTGGGTGTGTTTATCTTTCCAAAAGGCTTTATCTGTTTTTTTTTTTTTTTTTTTTTTTTTTTTTTTGTTCTGCTGCATGTTTCACTATTCTACCGCAAAGTTTTTAACATGACTACAAGAACCTCATACCTGGAGCGATCTGCTTCGAGATGCCGTTCACCGCGGCGATCTGGGCGTTATTCCATACCAGCTGACACTGGGATACGACCACTGGACGGCGCGTAAGTTGCTTTCCCCTCCTTCTTTACATCTCTCGGCTGTTTTGTCTATTTGATGCGCTTCTTTTTTTTTGTCCCTCCACGTTTTATTTGCAGTGCAGCATTCTCATCCAGTCTACAGGAGAAATCCTCGTCTCGGTTCTGCCGGAAGAGTTCCACGATGACATTCCTACCGGCTTCAACACGGCTGGCCACGTTGGTAGGTGTTGGGCATGACAAGCAGAGGTTTTTTTGGCTTTTTTTTCTTTCAAATGGTCTCTTTGTCTGATTGTTCGCTGGGTAGCCCATCTGAATCTGCGCGACCGCTTCAAGCCGTACAAGCATGTGGTGGCCGGGGTGATCCTGGACAAGAACCCGCAGCTGCGGACGGTGATCAACAAGACGGACCTGGTGGGCACGGAGTCGGCGTTCCGCACGTTTCGCTACGAGGTGCTGGCGGGGCCGGACGACCTGCAGGTGGAGGTGCGCGAGAACATGTGCACGTACCGGTTCGACTACAGCCGGGTGTACTGGAACAGCAAGCTGGAGCCGGAGCACACGCGGCTGCTGAATGTGTTCCGGCCGGGCCAGGCGGTGGCCGACGTCATGGCCGGCATCGGCCCGTTTGCCCTGCCGGCGGGCAAGCGCGGCGTTTTTGTGTGGGCCAACGACATGAACCCGGACAGCTACGCGGCGCTCTGCGACAACATCCAGCGCAACAAGACGGCTGCCTATGTGCGGCCCTTCAACGAGGACGGCCGGGTGTTTATCCGCCGCGCTGCCGATCTGGTGCTGGAGGCGGCAGCAGCCGGCGAGCGGGCCCCGGCTGTAGCGGGCGGCGGCAGCGGCGGCAGCGGCGGCGGGTCCTCTCAGCCGAGCGCCGGTCAGCCGCCCAGGGTGCCCAAGGCGTCCGAGGAACGGGCTTGCGAACGGGCCACAGCCGGCACGGCCGGAACGGCTACAGCAGCCACAGCAGCCACAACAGCCGCAACAGATGCGCCGGAAGCAGCTGTCTCGGCTGCTGTTCGGGGCCGCCGACGAGCAAACGCGGCCGCTGGCTCCCGACGCAGTGTACCGGTGCCGGCTACGATTTCACACTATGTCATGAACCTGCCAGCATCGGCCATCACATTCCTGCCATACTTCCGCGGCCTCTACGCCGGCCACGAGGCTCTTTTTGAAGAGGGTAGCGCAGAAACGGCGCCCGGCGCTGCTGCGGGCGCTGAACATGCGGCCGCGGACGGGGGCGAGACCTCGGCAGCAACAGGCCGCACAAAGGCACGGCTGCCAATTGTGCACGTGCACTGCTTTGCGCCCAAGAACGACGACGACAGCATCCCCAAGCGGGAGGTGTGTGCGCGCGTGGCCGAGCAGCTGGGCGTCGCCACGGCGTTGTGTCCGCGATACGCCGACATCGAGGCCGAGAGCCGGCCAGAGCCACAGCTCGGCGGAGGCGGAAGCGGAAGCGGAAGCGAAACGGCTGGGCCCCGCCAGCTCGCAGTCTACGTGCACAACGTGCGGGCGGTAGCGCCGCACAAGTCCATGTTCTGTGCCAGTTTCCGGCTGCCGCCAGAGGTGGCTTTTGCGCCACGAGAGGCCGTCGAGGTGCCCGAGCCGCAGCAGGCCCGTCTGGTCGACGACGACGACGACGAGGAGGAATAGGGGAGGGAGGGAGACAATTGCGAATCCAGCTCTAAGATTCGGTGTTACGTTGTTCATTTTACGGTTGGAAAGAGTACGGCGTTGAGGCAGCATTTTCAGGGTCTACGAGTCGACAGTTTTGTTTTGTTTTGTTTTCCCTCGTGGCCACTTCACAACATTGCACTGTTGGCCCTTTTGCTCTGTAAACTTTTGCTACGAAATCAGGTCCCTTTTGCCTATGCTTTTGTCTCTCTCTCTCTCTCTCTCTCTCTCTCTCTCTCTCTCTCTCTCTCTCTGTCTCTCTTGCTATTTTTTTTTCTTTGCCTTGGCAGCGCTGCAGCTCAGCATTGGCGGTTTCGTATTCACAGATTAGCACAGCTCTGTCTGACAGCCGACAGACTGTGCCAAGGTCTTTTTATCCAAGTCAACCTGGACCGGTCTAGAGCGACAACAAAGAGAGAAACAAGATTTGACCGACTTGTCCCGGAGAGGGGGGAGAGGTGCAGAAGCAGAACGGATGGGTTTCGTCACCAGCGACCTCGCATGGGTTGGGCGCTCTGTGTATTTTCGATATCCAGTCGATGATGCAGTGCAGCCGTCTTTGCATTTGTCTTCCATCTTTTGGGGGGGGGGTTACGATGATGCTTTTATTACACACCACGGCCTGGACTTTTGTTCTTGGCTTGTCGATTGGATCGCGTGTTGTTTCCATGAGTAATACTGCAGCCGGGTTTGTTTTTGTTTTATATTGCGTACTTTGTGATGACAGACACGCAATATGGCATTACAGCACATCTGGTCTAAGCCGCTCTCCCTTTCTTCTGCGCCTTTCTCTCTCTTGCGTCCAGATGCGCATGCAGGGTCTCCCTCTGTTCTCTTCTTGTCAGATCCCACACCCTGCATGCAGGTGTGGCCACCATGTCTGCCCGATGCCGCCTTTCGACATGTCCTGCTTGCCTGGTTGTGTAAAAAGACTCCTTTTTTTCACTCCCCAATAAGCAGATAGATAAGAGAAAGGCAGGGCGAGAACACACAGAAGAGAGCGTGGCGAGAGTGTATGCAAGTCCATGTTGCTCTATTGTCCTATCACTTGTCGATGCCGCTCACACCTGCCGCTCCTCCCGCTGCCCGCGCCCCCCCCCAAAGCCGTGGGAGTTATCAGTGATGCTCAGTCATGAGCTAAAAAACAAAAGAGAAGAGAGAATGGACAACACAGCAGCTTGTTCTATTACGTCGCAAACACCTCCAAAACGATGGTGGTGATGACATCTCACAGGTCGTCGAAGGCGTGAAAGCAGGTTTTTTTTGCTCCTCTGTTCGTCGTCTTATCGAAGACACCCTCTTCTCTGTCCCTCCAGCTGTATTTGTCCTTACACAAACCACATACTCGTACGGCACTCTTGACTTTTGCTCACGCCATTCATACAGACAAGGCTTAATTTTCCGGTCCAGGAAGATGCTTTAGAGTAAGAACTGGCGAAGCTGCTGGCCAGCCATAGGTCTTCCCGCTTTGCCATTTTCCACTGATATCTCCCCCCCAAGCGGCCGAACCAGGTTATCTCTGGGTTATAAAGCAGTCTTCTTCGGGGGCGAAATCCCGTGGTTTAAAGCATTCAAAGACGTTTTGTATTACGATATAATTAGAACGAGCTCTAGACAAAAGGAACAGAGATCCTTTTCTCCTAAAAGGCGCAAATTTGACTCGACCGTTAGTGCGAGAAAAGACGAGAAAAAAAAAGCTAGTGGCTGAACAGGCTATATCAGAGCCGGCAGTGCCACGGAGCAGGAGAACTGCTCGTAGAAGATGTACGACGTAATAATATCCATATCCGTACTCCATACGTCGTAATACGTCGCAAAAGCGCACCCCGCTTCGTTTCTGTGCGTCGTATTAAGCCGTCGTACGCGATTCGGTATTGCACGATGTATTACGGAGTACGGAGCATTAATACAGAGTGTTACGACCTCGCAGAGCGCTCGTCGCACATTGCATTCTCGTGGCTTTCGTTCGCTGTAATATTAGCTGGCCCTATTCGTATGGATACTTTTTTGTAGGTTCCACCCTTCATGTAGGGTTGCTGCTAGCAGCCACTCTGCACTGCTATTTCCACGCCTCTTCTTCTCCGCTTCTCATTCGTGCTCTGTCGATCGAATAATGGCGAGCATTTGTGCGGAGACTGCCTTTTGGGACCGGCCCAGGTCATAAGAGTGCACGGCGTGTTGCGGCGTATATGGATATTTCCCGTTCTGCTCGTAATACTTTCTCCGTATTGCGCAGTAGCTTTTCGCTAAACAAAAAATGCCCTTCCCCTCCTTTCTCCCAGCCAAAGCGATTGGCTCCCCCCTCTGTAGGCAGCTCACCGTATGAGAGGCAAATCTGCATAAGCCGCCATGAAGCCCGACTGGTCGATTGTCTGTAGAGTATGGATATTGGCGGCCTTTGAGTTGCCTTGTGTCTATTCTCGTCTTTAGTACGGCGAATATACCAGCTTCTCTGCTTTCAGTCAGAGCATGAACCGGTTGCATGCGAGGGGCAGCTCCAACAGGCCAGAACATCAACGTGCAACAACGTGCACACCGATAGTCGGAGGAATAAGACGTGCGTGCGAGGACAAAGAACGGAGCAGAAAAGGATGGGGTGTGTGTGTGTGTGTGGGTGCGGGTGTGAGGGCTGGCGTGCGGTGTGTGCGTGGAGTGGGTGATTTGGAAAAAAGGTCGACAGGATATCAATGCGAACTGATAAGCGAGGGCCTACTGTTGAAACGGTTTCGCAGCCGAGCTCGTACGGAGGCAACGCCCTGTCATTACGAGAGTAGAAAGCAGAGAGCGATGGTCTGCAGAGTACTTAATACCCAAACTGGTTTTGCAACTCTTTTTTGCAATGCACGTTTGTGGCATCGATATCACGTCGCATTGCATGGAGACTGGACAGCTGGACAGCTCGATAGCTCGACAACTGGACAACTGGACAACTGGAAAACCAGAATAGGCATGGGGGGGTCGGGGCAAAAGTCGCTCAAGGGTCGAGATTGAAATTGGACAATAGTATGGATATGTCCAGCGCTGGCCCCGAGGCTAGCCTTGCGTGGTTCTGTTATCTACGGCGTACTTGGAGGGGGCAGGCAGGGATGTGCTGTGTTGATTGTAGAACTGATTTTGTCGTTGGCAGTCCTATACGTCGTAAATAATGCCTGTAAGAAGCACTCGTATCTCGCGCAATACGTGTTACGAGCAGAAGCTGAGGGGAAAAAAAAAGAAAAAAAAGAAAAAAAAGAAAAAGAACTGCCTAAAATGCCCACCTCAGAAGAGGAAGGAGCCTGGAAAGGGACCCCAATTTGCTTGCGAAGCTTGCCGTAACAGGGTAAAAGAGTCCCCTTCTCTTCTGGGGGGCGATTTGACTAGGACCGGTGATGCCCGATGGTACCAGATTGAGCGGCAGGGGCAGAAATAAGGGGGGGGGAAAGGAGCGAGGAAGATAAAAGACGAGAAGAAGGAGAAGAAGAAAAGAAAAGGAAAAAGGAAAAAGGAATAGATACGCGCTCAGTATCGCTAGATACCCATGCAAATCTTAAATAAAGGAAACCAAAAGCGATTGTCAAAAGTAAAAGCAAAGAGAAAAAATAGCCCTCACCGAAGGGGGGGCAGCCCCCACGATTTTTGGGCCAATGTCACCCACCCCACGAGGTGTTGAAACAGAAAAAAGTGAAGCGGGGGAGAGAGACGGGCAGGTGTGTTTTTCAGTGTGTGGGAGCTGATAGAAGTACTCTGTACCGAAGTTTGTGTGTATGAATATGAGAGAGAGAGAGGAGGAGGTAAATTTGAGTTGTGATAGCGAGTGATAGAGTAAGTTGTAATGCCGTCCATATTTGGTTGCTGGTGTACGAGTATCGTATGAATTTGTTCGTCGATATATCATCGGCCACCATATAGGAGACATACGGCCGCAAAACATCAAGGTACGCACTGGACGGGTCGAGGCTGAATGCTGGAATAAGAGCCTGTGGGCCCGTTAGTTTTCGTCGTTGCTTTCCGCTTAATATCCCATATATCAATATCAAAAAGACGGTGAGAAAACTGACAGGAGGGGTATGAGAACGGGACCAGAAAGCGTTAGGACGCGCCCGGCAGGCAAGCGCAGAAAGTGGGGGTTTTGTATTCAGGTTCCCCCGCACTGTGAGGGAGTATTACGGAGTACTCGTACTCTTCTGTGCAAGGGTGCGATGTGTACTCCGTAGTTGCTATTGTAGCCCCTACGAGTAGTTAGTCAGTGCGGCGGTGTACGGCGTACACCGTATTATTTGTAAGGATAGCATAGCAGCCTTTGAGCTCGATTATATGGATACGATGCAGTCGGTGCACAGGAATGAATATTCGTCTTCTATAGGATATTGGATAGTAGCAGCATACGAGAATGATATGGCACTCTACTCGTACTCGTACTCGTACGGTGCGCGGCGTGCTTCGAGCCGCCATCCCTCAAACACGCAGTTCATATTAGGGAGCAGATATCACATTTTCATCAATGCCAATTTGCGGCTGCCAGAGCAAAAATCTGAACTGTCATTTTTTTCACTCCCCAGCAAACCAGTCGTTTGACGCGGCCAGCCGCCAGATTTAGTGGTGTGTGGTATTAAATTGCGCGTGGCCAACCAAAAAGGCCCAAGTCGTGCCCGTCTCGGACTTTCAGCTAAAGTATGCAGCGAAGGGACTCTGCAATACTCGTAGAGTAATAACACTCTGAGTTGGTGTTATTACGACTGCTGGTGTCGCAATACTCGTACTTCTACAGGAAGACCACAGGCGAATGGTTGAATCAAGAGAGTCCCCAACGAGGGCGAAATCGAAAAAATATAAAAAATAAAAATAAAAATAAAAATAAAAATTAATACAGCTTACGGTACCCACTCGTTGGCCAGAACGAGCCTGTAGCTCGCTGATTGTGGCGTTGCCACCTTTGCCTCCTGCCCGATTTTCTGTGCTCCTTCTGAGCACAAGCCTCGCCGCAACTGCTTCTTCGCCATCCTATGGCAATCGGCATTCCGCCGGCTATGGCATAGCCTAGGAAGCCGAGCAGCATTCCAGTGTAGAGAGTATTAATAATCGCACAACTACGACGAGACATTGGATTGCTGGCTTCTCCATCCCCTTTTGCGGGCCGATGCCATCTCGAAGCATGAGTCAACGCCACAACCCGTAGCCACGCTACCGCTGCTAGACGCTCCCGTATATCAGGTTTTAAGACGCGGACTTCTTGTATTTGATCGAGCAGCCTTGGAGCTTGGAACTGGTCTGGCTGCGGAGATGGTGTTTTCTGTACCATCCCTGTATCCACCAGGAGTATGAATACGCGAATGAAGTCTGTTTTCACACCTATTGCTGTATTAATAACTTCCAATTGTCTTTTGCGTTCCAAACAGCTTCGGCCCTTGGCCGGATGCGTACGAGTCAGACCCTGTTTGATCTCGACGGCCATATCATGTTTCGTTTCTTTATCTTCGTTTCGAGGCTTGCGCGATACGAGGTCTGGAGTATGTAATCCGACTGTTTGTTCCCTGTTTTTTGTCTTCTCCTTGCCTTCCCTTGCCCGACCAACATTCGGGCCTTGTTTGCAGCTTATCCCATAACAGTGTCTGCCTGCGTTGTGTGTCTCCGGTATCGACCTCTCCCTCTCTCCCTTTCTCCCCTTCGTTGGCTGTCGCGTCGCTTTGCTTCGTCTTTCCCTCTCTTGTTTTCTCCTTACCACCTTGCTGTTGGGTGTCCAACGGCTGAGTGAGAGCCTTCTGTTATCAGTCTCTACGAGCACGAGTGGGTTTCCTATTTTATTTTTGGCTGCAAAGGACAAGCTAGGCGAACCGGGCTTGTTGGACTGGCCAAGCTCTGCCTGGACACGTAAGATTCTGCCGAAATTTCAACCTGAAAAGAGGCTGCGACCGTCTCGATTACGAGTACTCGTATCCATATTACTTTGTTCTCTGTACTCCGTACGAGTATCCATATCCATACTCGTACTCGTACTCCGTAAAGAGAGCCAGGCAAGCTACAAAGCCTCCCTGGCTACGAAGCCGAGACACGCCTTATACGGGGAAAATCGGGAATCCAATGGTCTCGGCCGCTCTTTGCTTTCTTGCAAGAGGGCTCTCGACCGCCTGTTTTGGGGCCGCCACCGTCTACAAAATATGGAGAACTTACGAGTAGTAAAACTCGGTTTGTTTTTGGCTCATCCACCAAGCGGGCAAGCTACTCGTAATGATATGGATACGTCGTAAAGCATCAGGCGCGCGGAGCCTTCATTAGCTTTTCCGGTATTTCAGGCGATGTAAATCAATGCCAAACCGACAACTCCATGGATTGTGTCTTCATGCTCCCTTATTCCCTGACTGAAGATCGAGCAGGGCCTAGACCACAGCTGTCGAATGAACATGCCTGTCAGGCATTAATTTACAATGTGTGCTGTTGGTTTTTTTCTTGAGATCTTTTCCATACATTGTATGACTCGATTTCCTGCCTCGTCTTACAATGTAGTACGAGTAGTACAACAACAGCGTAAATTACCGCTGCAGAGTAATAATACGTCGTAATACTCCGTATTACGTCGTACTACGGAATACTATGACGCTGATAGATTCCTCGTGACGAGGGATTTCTGCGATGAATTCTCCCGAATTTGTACTCTGTAATACGGAGTACGAGTATGTACGGAGTACATGTGCCAGAGAAGAGCTCAAAGGAGGACGAAGTATCGCAAAGATATTAATATGGTACGTCCAATACAAGCCCACTGGCTCGCCCAAGCGCTGAAACCAGCACATTCTAAACAGGCTCGTGGTGCATAACAGAACGGTAATAGGCCACGCACGAACGAGTACCATAGTAATACCTTCGTTTAGCGACCCTTGCCCCCGACAAATGCCTGTACGACGTACCCGGTTGCGGTTTCCTTGGCTCTTGCCTCCTTATTTCACCCCTTATTGCTCCGTACGACCATTTACGATGCGTTGTTCCTCATTTTATCAGGTCATGTGTTCTGTTTCTCTCCGCTTCCCCGCCGTGTGTTCCCCATTATTATTTCTTGTCCTTCGCCCCTTCCCCTTACCTGCGTGCCAGCTCTTCTCTTTGGAAGGCACGTCAGTGCCCCATCCTCCAATGAGCACCTGCAAAGTACAGACTCTGTACGTAATGCTTGTCGGCACCCCGTGTTTTTGTCATTTTTTGCACTTTTTTTGCACTTCTTTTCTTTTTCTTTTTTTTCATTTGAGGTCGATTCAGGACCCCGCCGATCCTGCTGGTCACACCGCTTGCTAGACGACTGGCTGGCGCCTTTGCTTTGAAGTAACAGATCACCAGCGTAATACGAGTACCTGTTACAATGGTACTTATCCGTAGTACTCGTATTATTACTCCGTATATTAGCTGCTGTTACGCAGCACTAATGTACTCCGTACCCATCACTCTTTCCTTCGGTAGTCAATTTGGCTGTGGGCCAACTTACTCCGTACGTATTTCCACTTTGTATCTTTCTCCCACCTAAAACAGTAATTTTATTCCCCTTTCTTTTCTTTTTCTGAATTCTTTTTTTTCGTCTTCTGATCTCCTCGTCTTTATGCCTTGGCCAGTTCAACGCAAAACACCCTTCCCTCGTTTGTTCTCTTGCGATTCAATCGTTCAAAAGCGCAAGTTCCACTCTTTGCAGGCCACGGCCTCTTTTTTTATTCTTTTTTATTTTTAAGCCAGTATTAACACCTGCACATCTGATTTTTTTTTTTTTTTTTGCCGCTATTTTTTTTGCGGTGATTTCTTTCGCGCTTCGTTTTTTTTCGGTCCCAGCACCACTTTCGCTTCAGTGCATTAGTGGGCTGTAATGGGTGGCAGGTCGTTTTCTAGCGGGCCTCCCTAAGATCAACTATTAAATCTGTGCTCATTAGCTTTGACAGTCTCTAACAAGACCCTCAACAAAGACCCTTCTCCACGAGAGCGAAGTGATATTACCATACGACGTATGGTACTTCTCTCCTTACAGGGGACCCAGAAGCCTCGACAGCTTTGTACTCTCTGTACAATTTGTTTCGCCGACACAAAACCCGTCGGGAGACACTTTCAGAGACGCAATTTCAACCCATCAGCCCCTTCGCGAAGATCGGGTCACAACAGTCACCGCATAACGAGTATTACGAGCACGACGACTTTACATGCTTGCGTAAAAATTCGATTCTGTTTTACCGTCGCAAAACCAAGCCGGAACTGGAACTGCTGCAGTGTCTCTGTCGCCTGCATTCCAGGTGCTTTGGTGCTGGCGCTAATTAAACGGAGCATTTCAGCTAGTGTGAGTAAGGACGTTGCAGCACTTGAGATGCCCTACCAGCACACCTTCCCTTCCCCCAGAGTACGAGTACCACAGTATTACCGAGAAATCGCTCCAAAACACAAAATCACACACCCACACCCCATCTTCATTCCCTGCACTTCTTTGCCCTCTCGCACGCCCCCCCTTCAAGCCCCCTCCTCGTTCTTGCTCTATTTTGAGTCCGATGAGCCGGTAAATTCATCCCGTTCTTCTGTTTTCGCTGCCCACCCACTCACAGCCACCCACAGAACAAAAACACCAACAGGGTCGGTGTGGACAGGGAAGAATCCTCGTAGAGAGGCAATTTGCTAACTTCAACAAGACCGCCTATTAACACCTCCACCGCCTTTCTGGCTTTCTGTCTCAAAGGCCCGGAATCCCGTCTTCCTCCATAGTTCTTTTCAAATCTCTTTCTCCACCCCCCTTCAGGGCCTCTGAAGCCGTTCTTTTTTTCACATCCGCTTTCTCGCTTTCCTCACCTGCTCTCACCTGGACACTTTCTTCACAACACATCATCTTCCCGCCTCGTCCCCTCTTCGATAATTCGTCAGCCCTGACTTCTTTCGCTTTCTTGTTTCCTTGCTTGCTCGCTGCGCGCCCTGTTGTGCGCGGTTTTCAACTTTCTGTCCCTTCATTGCGTTTGCGACAGTATTAGTTGTTCTAATTCTCCAGCAAATCAGCCTCGAGGCTTTTTCTGCAGCCTCGCATTCGTCCATATCCACAACCCACCCACTTAATACTTGGTTTCTGCATCCTCCACGTCTGTCGCCGATCGCCTCTTGCTCTTGTTTGCCCTGCTTTGCCTGTCCTCGTGCTCATTTCTTCTGGAGGTCGCAGCGCCCACGACCACCCACCAACCATACCGTGAGGAGATTCAAAGCAAACCGGTCGCGTCAGGCGTCTGCCAACACAATAGCAAGCTGCAAATGATTTGAAAGAGCGCTGTCCATAAAAGACAGAAGGATCGAAGGAAAAAGCGTTGAAACGAGACTGATTTTGGCCTTGGTGTCTCTTGATCTTCACGAATCGCCTATGACGGAATACTGGAAACCAGTTTCGTGGAGCTGAATTGTTTGGTGGTTTTGGAGCCTCGCAGGAAAGGACTCTCCGCCACCAGGCCCTTCACCGCTCCAGAATGGCCGTGGTAATCACTTCTGACGAGACTGCACACTTTGCTCCGGGTCTTCGGCGCTCACATTCTCAACCGAAGTTCTCTTCCAAACAGACCGGGTTTCGCCAGTCCGCGTCTGCGTCTCGGATCAGTGATGTATGTCATCGCCAACAACCACAGCAACAACAGCAGCAGCAACAGCAGCAACAACAACAACACCACTCTTTGCCGTCACAAGACAGTTTACATACACCCACACTGCAACCTTCTCATCAGCAGATCCACTCAGTTTCCGACTTCAACTCTTCCTTGGCTTCGTCGTCCCCTCGTGCAGCCACCACCACTCCGATCGGCGGCACCCCGCTGCCGTCGCCAACAAAAGCTCGGCTGGCACCGTCTTTACGAGTGCCGCCACGGTTACACCGACCCGGCTATGGCTCGTCGCCCGTAAGCGCCGACGATGGCACGGATGGAGAAATGGGGATTGCCCTTGACTATCCCCACTACGACTCCGATGTAGCCTACTTCCATTCGTCTGCAGGCTCTGCTGACGGCGAGCGGGAGGACCTGGAAGCGCCTCCCAGTCCGCGCGGCATGGGCGGCTCCTACACAGCGTCGCCAAACGACAACAACACCGTTTCCTCTACAGGGCCGTCGCGTACAAACTCATCCGACTTTGAAGTGTACGATCATCTTGAGCACATTGCGGAAGACGACTCCGCTGTGCGTGCGCAGCCATCGCGGCACGTTGACTACCTGTCGCATAACTGGCGAGAGGAGGACATTTGGGAGTCGTGGAAGTACATCGTCTCGCGCCGCGGCGACTACAGCAATTCGGCGCGCCTGGAAAATGCGTCGTGGCGGACGTGGATGAAGTCGAAGAACAACTTGAAAACCGTGTCGGCAGAGACGGTCAACTGGTAAGGGCTACTAACCGACTGAACTTTTTCTTTTCTCGAAATTTTTGATTTTCACACGGATCCGGAGATTTGCTAACAGCAGAAAAACAAATTTCAGGCTCAAGGACTGCGACGTGACCTGGTTGTATGGCCCGTTGCAGACGGGCAACGACAGCCTGGCGCCCAGCCAAGCTACAGACAGCGTTGAATTGACCAAGTCCAATTCGTTTCTTTCTAGCCACAAGAAGCCGATTCTGAAAAAGCGCAGCATGTCCGAAATCATGCTGCAGCGGTCCCTGTCAGCATCGTCTCTTGTGAAGCAGGCCGCTGCCGCCGTCCAGGCGCAGCAAAAAGAATCGGGCGGCCGACGGATGTCGCGGCCTCGTCTCGAGCGTGCGACCACCGACTACGTCACGCTCCCGTTCCTTTCGCGGCGCTTTAGCCCTGGCCCGGCGAGCCTGTTGACGTCGACCATGGGATCTGGCCTGATCTCGCCGTCGGCGGAGCGGAAACACATTCATTTTAACGAGCAGGTGGAGCAGTGCATTGCCGTGGACGTCAAGGGCGACGACGACGACGACGACGACGCCAGCAGCTCGTTGGCGGTGGCGCGCTACGATGATGACAGCGACTCGGACGACGGGGCGATCATGATGAAGCGCACTACATCGAGACACCGGGCTCGGCCGTCGATGCGGCGGCGGGCCAACAACAAGGTCAACCAGGCGGAAAGCAAGAGTAAGACAATTGCTATGCTCCCATCGACGACGCTCAAGTCCCGCGACGATACGCCAGACCCGGCGGAAGTAGGCTCTGCTATGAAGCACAGCTACCGCAGCCCAGTGGTTTCGCCGTCTTCGTCGCAAGAAACGCTGCGCCCCTCCAAGTCGTTGGGCAAGATGTTTTTTGACCTGGAAGACGATGAGGACGAGGACGGGAATGGGGGCCGAAACGACGATGCCCGCGGTGGTGGCGACGACGCTGATGACGGTGGCCGAAACGGCCTTGGCGACGACGATGACGATGACGATGACGATGACGACAGTGAAGACGACGGCATCAGCATGTCGATGGGAAGCGCACGAGGACGCAAAAAGGGGGGCAGCAGCCTGCTCTCGTCATCGGCGTCGACTTCAAGGCTCCAAGCGCGATCGCTGTTTGCCGGATTGGGCGGCAGCAGCGGCAGCAGCGGCAGCAGCGGCGGACTCAAGCGGACAACGTCAACGAGCAGCCTGTCGGCCGAGCCGGCAGGTATGCGACGCACGGCCTCGGGCATGTTTATGCCCTACGACGAAGGTGAGCCAGACGGAGGAGAGCCAGCCGGTGGCGGCGGATATGGCGGCGGGCTGGTTGGCCGGGTCATTGATACGGTCAACACAGCCCGCGACATTGTATATGTGATCTGGAACGTGGGGTGGAGAAAGTGATGCGAGGAGGAAAACAAAAAAAAAAAAAAAGAAAAAAAAAGCAAACACAACAAAACGAAAGACGAGCCGAGAGAGGCACGTGGAAGACAAAAAAAAAAAAGACAAGCAGAGACTTGACTTTGCCGCTGGTCAGCACTGCTAGACTCGTGAACGCGTCGCGTGTCAACCCCTTTTTTTTCCGCCTGTTTTCTGTCTCCGTTTTGTTGGTCTTTTTTTTCTTTTCATTACATTTTCGATTTCCCGTCGTTGGGGCTTTGCTGATTTAATGTGATTTTTTCTGCTGCATAGGGGGAAGTTCGAGGTTGTTGTCATCTATCCAGCGGCATCATGGCACCAGATGATGGGCCAGCCAGAGAAAAGAAGAGAGAAAGGGCAGCACAGTCTGTGGTCTTTTAAATGTTTCTTCGCGCGCGCACTAAACGGGGACCCGAGGGTTTATGTTTATGCTTTGTACATGGCCATCCGTACAATTGCAAGCAGCTCACACATATACGAGGAGGACAGCGAAAAGAGAAAAGGGACTGCGGGTGAGGAATAGGGAAAGACGCGGATATGGGGAGGAGGGAGGGAATGGCCAACCGGACGGGGCACGGCGTCCTTGGTGACATTATTTTCTGGCGAACGAACTGCAACGAGCAACGAACATAAAACAAAAGAAGAGGATTTGGGCAGGTCGGACGCTTGCAACAGACAAGCACGCGAGCCGGAGTATGGTTTCTTTTTTTTTTCCTGGTTTGAATGGTGAGAGAAAGGCGAGAAGAGAGAAGGGCGAGAGGATAGGCGCGATGCTAGGATAAAGGGGGAAAGGAAAACGACTTAATGCAAGAGGACGTGCGCGCTTCATACCTTTCCTTTTCTTCTCTTTTTCTCTTTTCTTCTTTCTTTTTCGCTTTTTTCCCCCCTTTTCTTCAACGATATGAATTATACGGCATTTCTGTTGCGAGGGGCGTTTATCATCGGAGTTCGTTCTTTTTTTTTTCGGTCTTTCTTTTCCATGGGAAGAAAGGAAATGGAGGCAGGGGCAGTATTACATGACAGGAGAAAGGGGGGAACAAGGAAACCAAGCTATACAAGTCTGAGTTTTGGTGCAGTTCTTTTTTACAGTGCTGTAGATTCATGCAGTCAATCTTCTAATGTCAGTCTATTGCAGCTTTGCAGTTTGTTGCGGTCTGTTGCCTGTCTAGGCTCTTTCTTGGCACTTGACCTATTCGTCTTTGGCTGTTGTAATTTTGTGCTCCGAACTTCAAAGGTCTCTATATATACGAATATACGAGAATATCATGCGTGGCTGATCGGTATTCAATCCTAGACAAAGCAGTATTAACTACCAGTTCTCTGTATTCTTTTACAACCTGTCGGTAATGCCATGGCAGTCTAAATGCATGTCAGTTTTTGGGTATATGTCTATAAATGTCCGTCTTATATACAGGTTAACTTTACATATTTTCACGATTCACGTCAGAATCCAGTTTGATATTTTGGTCTTTTTGTGTTTTTTCATATAACCCCCCCTTTCTCCCAAAACACACTCTCTTTGTCTTCGTTTTCTTGCCGTGTCCCTTTTCCTCTTTTGTCGTCGCTCTCTCTTTTTTGGTCTGTCGTTCCGGATCCGCTCGCTCTCACGCACATGTTCTCTTTCTTTGATTTTCTTTAATTTCTTAACGGAGTCATGCTCTCTTTCTTCCACCGTCTCCTCTTCGTTCTCAACTTTCACTCCTTGTCACCAACCGGCCGCACCACCACGCGGCTCCCGTGCACGTCGACGTGCACCAGCTCTACCGGGTACACCTGGCCTGCCCGCACGCTGTCGAGGCTGATTTTGAGGGGGGCGTTGGTGGTGGTGGTGGTGGTATTACTGCTGCTGCTGCTGGCGCTGCTGCTGCTGCTGCCGGCCTCGCCAAAGCCAAAGACGCCGGCCACGTCCATGATGGCGGCGTGGCCGAACCAGTCTAGACGGCCCAGCACCAGGCCGCGGCGGCGATTGACGCGGCGGACGGTGAAGCGCAGGCGGTCGAGGCAGGCCTTGTCGTCGTCGTCGTCGTGGCGGCTGTGGTTCTTGTGGTTCCTGTGGTTCTTGTTGCGCTGCTTGTTGCCGTGTTTTTGATTTTCGCTGCTGCTGCTGCTGCTGCTGCTGCTGCTGCTGCTGCTGCTGCTGCGCCTTGCCAGCCACCCGCGCACGAGCGCCTGCAGCATCCACTGGTCGCGGCCGATGCGGTTGTCCATCTGGCGCAGGGCGCGCTCGCGCACGCGCAGCATGGGCAGCACGTCGTGTTCGAGCTGGGCGCGCGAGAAGGGCGCGCCCACCATGTCGCTGTCGGGGTCGCGCCGGCTGAAGTAGTAGGGACCGCCGGAGGTGCGGGGCGGGTCCGAGGTGGCCGAGGTGGCCGAGGTGGCCGAGGTGGCCGAGGTGGCTGAAGTGGCCGAGGTGGCTGTGTTCTCGTCGGCGGCCTTGGAAAACTCTTCGTCCCATGAAGCGCTGCTGGCGCTGCTGCTTCTGTACGTGTCGTTGGTGGCCGTGTCGGTGAGCAAAACCGAGAACGGATCGTCCGGATCGTATGGCGTCTGTGGCTTTTGTGGCTTTTGTGACTTCTGCGGCTTCTGTGGCTTCTGTGGCTTCTGTGGCTCCTGTGGCTCCTGTGGCTCCTGTGGTTCCCCAGGCCAGGAACCCGGACTGTCGCCGTCTCGGGCCTGTCGCCGAGCGCGGGCTTCTGCTCGGGCAGCCTTGGCAGCGGCGCGGGCAGCCTTTTCGGCTTCGCGGGCGGCTCTGGCGGCCTCTTGGGCGGCCCTGGCGCGGGCCAAGTTGTCGACGAGTTCGGCCGAGGGAACTCCGCCGGTTTCGACGTTCTCGACGTTCTCGACGTTCTCGGCGTGCTCAGTGTGCTCGGTGTTGTTCCCCTGCTGCTCCTGCTGCTTGTCTTCCCCCCCCTCCCGCTCCTGCAGGGCCTTTTCGGCGGCCATCTGCTCGGCGCGCAGCTGGCCCTCGATCTGCCAGTGCACGAGCAGGTCGGCATAGCGGCGCAGCGGGCTGGTGGCCTTGGTGTAGCGGGCCACGCCCATGGTGACGTGGGGCACGTGGGGCGAGGCGGTGACGGCGTCTGGGCCCAGCAGGCGCTGCAGGGTGCGCATGGCGCGCTCGGGCGGCTGGCGGCCGGCGGCCAGCGCGGGATAGACGACATCACGTGACAGGGCGCGGATGCGGGCCAGGTGGCGCACGGCGTCGGGCTGGCCGCGAAAGGGCACGGCCACGCCGCGCTGATAGCACCACTCGGCCGCCACCTCGCCGGCCAGCCGCATGAGGCTCTCGACGAGGCGGTTGCCGGCGTTGTCGACGGAGGCAGCCTCATGGTCGTCTTTGTTTTTTTTGCCCTGTTTTGTCTGTTTGGCCTGTTTGGCCTGTTTGGCCTGTTTGGCCTGTTTGGCCTGTTTGGCCTGTTTGGCCTGTTTTGTCTGCTTGTCAAGTGTGTCCTGTTTGTCCTGTCTGAGCTCGCCCCCCCCCTCGTACCAGATGCGAATGTACGGCTCGCCCGTGCAGCGGAACAGCGTCGGCGGCTGCGGCAGCGCCGGCGCGACCGCGCCGTCATAGTGGCCACTGGCCGGGTAGGGCGGCCAGGCCTGCAGGTCGACGGTGGTGGTGGGGGCCAGCGACACTTGCAGGGCCGGGCGGGGCCAGTAGAGCGGCATGGCGCCGTTGGCCAGGCGCACGCCGCGCAGGGCCGTGGCCAGCTGCATCAGCGTTTCGAGGTCGGCGCGGTCCTGCTTCGAGAGGCTGGCCGCCGGCGTCATGATGCGGGTCTGGCGCTCCAGCGCGCGCAGACGCCGCGACAGCGGCCGGCGTGGCTGGGCGGACCGGCCGGGCTCTGCGGACTGATTGCCGGGCTGTGCGGACTGATTGCCGGGCTGTGCAGACTGAGACGGCGGCGGCGGCGGCGAGCCGACGGCAAACGACGTGGTGGCGACGGCCAGGTCGACATGGGCCGGCGGCTGCAGGTGGCAGAGACGCGGATCGGCGGCGACGGCGGCGGCGACGGCGGCAGCCTCGGCCTTGGCGACGACGGCGGCGACCTCGGCCGGCGTGATGTTGACGACGCGGTGGAGGCGGCCGGGGGCGATGGCGGACTGCAGCACGGCGCCGTGGCGGTTGACGCGGGCGCTGATGGTCAGGCAGGGGCGGCCGCGGGCCAGCGAAAAGCGCTGGCGCACCAGGGCGGCAGCGGCGTCGTTGCCAAACATGGCAGCCTCGTGGCCCGGCAGGTACAGCGACTGGGCCATCTGCATGGCCCGGAGCGCCAGCGGGCTGCCCGGGCGGATGCACGAGGCCGGGTCGGCGACGTGCACGTGGATCCAGCACTCGCCGTCGCTGCCGGGGATGCGCTCCAGCGACACGCCGTCGTCAATGTCTTGCGCGTCGGCGGCGTCGATGCAGAAGACGGTGGTGTCGCGCCAGAACCGGCGCTGGCCCTCGAACAGGTCACGTGCAAACAGCGCGTCGCGGCCCGGCTTCGTCGACCGCGGCGACGCCGTCGGGACGGCGTGCAGCAGGGCCACGCCGCCGCCGGCGCCGCGCTGCGCCGGCACGTCGCCCAGCCCGTGGCTGTAGCGTGCCGGAATGTCCCACGGCGTCACCCAGCCGACCTCCTGCAGAAAGGTCCAGCCGGTCGCCGGCGTCAGGTACTCGGCCTCGTCGTAGCGCTGCAGCGCCCGCAGCAGCGCCGCGCCAGCCCAGTGCAGCCGCGACGCCGGCGAGAACCGCTGCATGGCCGCCCACAGGTGCATGAACCGCAGCAGCTGCCGGTCCTCGGCCGTCCAGGAGGGGGGGGGGTCGTCGGTCGCCGCCGCTTCTTCTGCTGCTTTTTCTGTTTCCGCCGCTTCTTCCTCTGCTGTTTCCGCCGCCGCCGCTGCCGTTGTCTTCGCCCCCTCCTTCTCCACCAGCATGCCGTACGGCGTCCAGCGGCGCGTCTGGCGGCTGCGGTCAATGGCGGCGCGCGCCTTGAGAATGAACGCGTCGGGCTGTGGCCGGCGCTGCCGGACCGCCGGCAGGTCGAAGCCGTGCTCGATGCGCGCCGGCAGATCGTAGAACCGCCGCATCAGAGACTCGGCCGCGTCGATCGTCTCCATGTCGGCGCGCGGCAGGATCGAGAAGAGACACGATCGGCAGTAGCCGCGGGCTGCCGAGGCCAGAGGGCGGGCTGCTGGGGCCGTCGCCGGGCTGGACTTTTCTGCTAGGTTTGGTTGTGCTTGTGCTGCTTCTGGTTGTGCTTGTGCTGGTTGTGCTGCGTCTGCTCCGTCTGCGTCTGCTCCTGCTGCTTCTCCTTCCCGCCTCGCCTCTTCCTCGGCGTCGTCCAAAAAGGCACTGCCAAAGTGGGCGGCCAGCGGCCGAAAGGCCACGTCGTCGGCCATGACGGCGCGGTGCACGGCATACAGCGCCGCCGGCGTAAACTCGGTGCGCTGCATGCTGGTGGCCCGGCGCACGCGCGCCGCGTCGGCCGGCTGCCGGATGGGCGGACACGGGTCGTGGCGGAAGCCGTCCAGCACGGCGTGGCGCATCTCGGCCAGGCGCGCGCGCCCCAGCACGACCGCCGCAATGTCCTCGAGCGCCAGAAAGTGGTCGTGCTCGTGCTGCGGCGGCGGGTCCTCCGGCACCACCGCGTCGTACGCCGTGTCCAGCACGCTGGCATAGTGCATGTGGATGGCCGCCGCCGCCTCGGCAAACCCGTTCATCCGCCGGATCAGGCCGCCGCCCACCTCGCGCGACGGGCCCAGCTTGAGCTCCTGCAGCGTGTTGAGCATGTCGTCGAGGTCGGGCGCGTCGCCGTCGCCGCTCTCGCCCGTCTCGTCCGTCCTGTCCGTCTTGTCTGTTCCATCCGCCCCCCCCACCGCCACCGCCGGCAGCGCCGCAATCACCGGCGCCAGCTCTGCCGCCGACGCAAAGTTGGCCACCGAAAACAGACTGCGCACGGCCGAGCTGGCAAACCACCGCCCCGTGTTGGTGTAGAAGTGGTCCACCCCGCGGAAGTTGCCCAGGCACACCGCCAGCAGCTGCACCCGCCACGAGTCCGTGCTGACCTCCACCAGATCGCCCGCCCGCGGGCTCGCCGCCCCCATCGGCCGCTCCGCACACAGCGACGGCGTCGCATTGTCGCCGTCGTCGCCGCCCCCGCTGCCACCGCCGTCCGCCACTGCCTCCGCCGCCGTCTCCGCCAGCACGTCCAGGATCTCGCCGCTGCCCAGCCCGCCGCCGCCGCCGCCGCCGTCGTCGTCGCTGCTCACCTCCGCCATCGTTGCGCTCTCCACCCGCGTCGTGTTCAGCGCCGTCCCCGCCAGCCACCCGAGATCGCGCGGCATCCTCCGCGCCGCCGCCATCCCAAGCTGCGCCTCATACTCGCGCAGCCGCTCGCGGATCGGCCGTCGTCCCTCGCCCGCCGAGCCGCCTGCAGAGCTTGCAGAGCCTGCAGAGCTTGCAGAGCCGGAGGCCGTCCTCGGTCGGCCGGCGTCGTCGCCAGGCGGTTCGGAAACAGAGGCAAAGCCCTGGCCAATTTGGTTAGACGGAGACTGCAAATCAAAGCACCAGAATAGCCAAAAGACACAGGCGAAGCACAGGCAAGACAGTCAAAGTGTAGAGACCGGCTCAGCAAAGAGCACATTCCCAGCCATGCCAGGTACACACATACAGAGAGAGAGAGAGAGCCACAAACTTACTCTATATTGGCCGGTCCCAATCCTGCCCCATTGCAAGAACAAGGCTGGACGCCGCCCGCAGCACGCTCGACAGATCAAGAGATGCAATCCTCTGCGGCCCGATCGTGCAACCATCCTTGTTTTCCCCCTTTTCTCGCAAAATCACAAAAAGCCAGGTCGTGCGAGACGGGCCTGGGGACATTGCAAAAAAACCCAAAAGCTTTGGCAAAAAAAAGGCTGCAAAGCTCCAACTTTTTTTTTTCGACCTCGGAGATTTTTTTATGGGGACCTACCAGCTGAAGTCGAGCCTATGTACGAGTACGAGGACACTCGTAATATGGATACGACCCCGTATTTCAATGTGGCAAACGGGCTCATTGCATGGCTCTCGCTCTCTGCAATGTCCATGACTCTCCTCTCTCTTCAATAATCTGTCTGATCTGTCTGGTTTGTTTTTGCTTTTCAGTTGCTTGGTTTTGCTGCGCCGGTCGAGCTTTCTCTTTTAGTCGTACGTCGTTCGCTCCTGCTTTCTACCTCTCTTGACCGCCAAAACCAGCTAGCCAATCAGCTGGCTATCACACCCCCAACCATCACCTTGGGGCGAAAAGGCGGTGGTGAGAAGGCGCGTCCGCGTCCTGCGCGATTGCCCTCTTTACCGACTTCGCAGTATGCTCTGACATCATTCCCTAAACGACTCGCAGGCCTCGACCGCCTAGGCCGCCATTGCCCCCTTTATCTGCCGTCTCCCAGTTCCAGTGTCTATTTTCTCTCGATCGCTTTCGCCGTTTCGCTTACGCTGCCTCTGTCTCTCCGTCTCTCCGTCTCTCTCAGACACACACGCAATCTCGGCGGCTCCTCAATCTTCATGGCTGAATGTCCAGTACCTCAGCCGGAAAAAAGGCGCCAGAGCCGTTTTGCGTCCAAGAAAGCCTCGACCGTCCTTTGAATCCAGTGTTTGTTGCAGGCAAACCAAACAAAGTCAAACGGGAGCCCAAGGTCCAAAGAACAGCAAACAAAAAGCAGGAAGTCACTTTTTTTTTTAAAAAAAAAAAAACAAGAAAATACTCGTACAAAGCAGCCCGCAAGGGCCCCCAGCAGAGCCAGCCAGCAGCCTCCTCTCCCATGGACCCCGTCGGCGTCTGCTCTGGACAACAACGAGGGAGTCTTGTGTCTCGTTGATTGCCAGTTTTTGCTGACCGCCGGTTGCTGACCGCTGGTTGTTGACCGGGCTGGTTGCTGGCCGCTGATCACCGAACCACCGAACCAGTCTTCTTTTTTTTTTTTTTCTGTTCCCCCTATTTCCCCGACTCGAGCGGCGGCTCGAACAGCCAGACATGGGCACAAAACACCTTACCGCGGAGGACCGCTTGTGGGCGCGCCGCCTGTTCTTTGACGACCACCTGCCCAAGACGCAGATCTGCAAGTTGACCGGCTTCAGCCTCAACCAGGTCAAGCTGGCCATCCGCGAAAAGATCCCCAAGCACCGGCCTGGCCGGCCTCGGCGACACCATCATCGCTTGCCCGACGACGTCGGCCCAGGAGGAGACGACCAGCAGCAGCCGAAAGACAACAGCGACGAGTTTCAGGAGGACCCGGGCCTCGACCAGGCGCCGCCGCCGCCGCCGCCGCCGCCGCCGCCGCCGCCCAAGGACGGGTCTGGCATCGAGCCCGATCCGGACGCTGGTCTCGAACCGGAGCCCGAGCTCGAGCCGGAGACGTTCAGACCTGAACCCGTGCTACGACAGGCGCCACTGAAGAGACAGCGGCCGAGGCAAAGGCGGCGGCAGCAGCACCAGCACCAGCAGCAAAAACACGACGGCCGAAAAGCATTTGCAGACGAAGCAGCTGAATCTACGAATAGGCTTTTGGTGCCGACGCCCAAAGTTGCAGAACCAGCCCGTGCAGACGCGACAGCAGCGACAGCAGCGATAGGAGCAACAATAGCAACAGCACCAGCAGTAGCAACAGCACCAACAGCAGAAGCAAAAGAAGCCATACCGTCGTCATCGCCGGCCCCAATAGCAGCTGTTGGCACAGCCACCGCCGCATTCACAACAACAACAGCACCAGCACCAGCACCAGCACCAGCACCAGCACCAGCAACAACACCTCCACAAGAGAGGCCAATATCTCTGCCGCGCATCCAGCTCGGGTTCACGCCAGCAGGATTTGCCGCCAAAGATCCTGACTCGCAGTCGCCCCCGGCTCTCTCGCGTGCTGCCCACGCTGGATGCTGGCCGCCAGACAGCAGTGGAAAACTGCAGACCAGCTCGTATGAACAGCGGTGGGCCGGAAACGACGCAAAATTCCATGCTACTCCCCATTCTTCGACCGCTGCCGAGGCTGCTGCTATGCTCTCGCCGACCGCTGCCTTCTCTTCTGTCTCGAGCTTTGTCCCCAACTTTGTTTCATCGGCATCGACAATCGCTTCAGTCATATCGCCGCCGCCGCCGCCGCCGCCGCCGCCACAACTGCCACAACTGCCACTGCCGCCTGTCCTGTCGCGTCCACCGTCTTCATCCTCTTCCACATCTTCCTCTTCGCGAACCTCCGTACAGCAGCAGCAGTACCAGCCTCACCAGCTTCACCAACTGCCCCAGCTCCACCAGCACCACCAGCATCATCAATTCTATCCATATCCACACAATCAGCAGTACCACTATGAGCAACACCGACAGCATCAGCACCATCAGCAACATGAGCAGCACCAGCAGCACCAGCAGCATCAGCAACACCGCCAGCATCACCAGCATCAGCAACACCATCAACGCCAACAACACCAACAACACCAGCAACACCCACAACACCAGCAACACCAGCAACACCAGCAACACCAGCAACACCAGCAACACCAGCAACACCAACAACACCAATATCACCAACAATCCCAACACCAGCAGCCACACCGCCACCAGCTCACACAACACCCTCAGTACCAATCCTACCCGCTGAGCGAGCCTCAACATCACCGACATCAGCACCAATATCCCGCCCCTGCCGCCGACGCCCAACGCTACAGCACCTTGACTTTGCCCGCTCCGGCGCCTGATTCGTTCCACAAGTGGCCAGCATCAGCCCCAATGGACGCTTCATCTGGCAGCGTCGGCAACTCTATGTCGCCAGGCTTTCCGGGTTCCAGGAACCATTTCCGCACTGGAAGCGGCGCGGGTGGACGCTTTGGTGGCAGCAGCACCAACACCAGCAGCACCAGCAGAAACCAGAACAGCTATGGATCAAGCCGCACGACCAGCAGCCACCATGGCAAAGCCAGCAGCATCGGTGCCGTGGGAAGCTGCGATGCGAACTACTTGCATCCATACGCAACTTCATCTTCACCACCCCCACCGTCCTCATCGTCTTCGACATCCTCGACCTTTTCCGCCACCTCTTCTGCTGCTACGTCTTCCTCTGCTGCGCCTCTCCCATCGCCTACCAAAGTGTCTCCTAGCATACTCGGCCGCTTCACCGTGCCGTCTCTCGTTCTTCCAGCCATGGACTAAGGCGAGGAGAGGGGAGCGCTACTTTTATGTGAACTCTCGGTCAATTGTCATAATTGTCGTTGCTGCAACAGAAGCGCGTTGCTTGTTTTTTTTTCGGTTTCTTTCTATTTTTTTACTTCCATGCCCTGAAAATGGGGCTTTTGTAATGGGATCGCTCCGATCGCTGTCTCGTGGGCAACAAATAAAAACTGGGTAATGGAGCTATCTGAGCTTTGATCTACGAACAAGGAGAGCTGCTGCTTGGGTCTTGTGTATCGGCAACATGCCCCAGCAATCCTTTGCCGCCTTGGCGGACTGGCTGGCTAGCCGCTTGGTCTTTTTGCAAGGTCTTCTTGGAAACCGAGCGCTTTATTGATGGGTTATGTTATATGTTGGCTATTACCATGCTCACGATGTCTTTTTTTTTATATATCTAGCTAGGGACGGTTATGAGGTCACGTTTTGGATATCTGGCATGCATGTGAATACTTTTTACGGCGAATTTTCTGTATCCTAAACTCGTACAAGATACGGAGTATTAATACTATTGCGCGTTGACATGTTGCGTGGCACAGGACGGATCCATCTACCGGGAAAATCTATGGGACGAATGCCAAGACCATATGGGCAGCTCTAGAAGAGCCTTGATCTGCAGAGCTGCTCTGGAGTCGGTCGTAGGCTTCAGACTATCTCTTCGAGAGGCCCTGCTTTGTTGACTGACAATCTGTTCACTGTTAAGAAGTACTCGTACTCCGTACTCTGCACTCATGCGAGCTCGAGTACGTCGTATTCTCCTGGCCACTTTATTTCCAGGGGCTCTTGACAATCATTGCCATTTATGATTTTTGTGTCTCTTTTCAATTTCGGACAGACTCGCCACTCCGGCCTTGCACCAAACACGGGTCCAACGCGGAATATGCCGTTACAGAGTACGGAGTACGAGAAAGCAGTATGCACTCGTTAGAGGACGAGGGTTCTCTGTAATACACCGAAAACCCCGAGGCGCGAAAGATAAAGAAGAAAAAAAAAAAAAACCCGTACTCCGTACTCGTATGGAGATCTTGCCTGATCTTGACCACGAATGCACCGTAATATTTAGAACCCAACCGTCGTAATAATCGACGATCGAGTATTGCGACGGAGAATTGCGTCGCATTCGCTGATCGAACGGCGGAGTTTGATTACGAGAAATAGGGGTAAATTGATGAGAGCAAAATAGCCTTTGCAAGCCACTGAAAAAAAAAGGGACAAACTCTGTAATATCCATACTCCGTATTGCATTGTAATAATTTTGCGTGCTCTCCACATGAGCAGCAGCACGCACCAGTTCTTTTTGGGGAGCCTTCATCTACGGTGTAAGGATATTTATATGGAGTATTACGACGTACGAGTACGTTGTCCTCGCTCCGTGCTCTGCAATACAACGTAATACTTTGAAACGAAATTGTCCAGTCAAGATGAGCGATGAGCACACCTGGTTTTCTCCCCCTCTCTCTCCCGGCTCGCCTCCTTTTTTTTGGTGGGTTTCTATTCGTAGCTTAGAGCGTCTTGTGTTGCATTTACAGAGGACTTTGTAGGAGATTGAAGTGATCTTAAACTCTTCGGTGTTCCGTGGAACCCCAGGGAAAGGGGAGATTTTGTCGAGATTGACAGAGGGGAGAGTATCATAATACGACGTACGAGTACAAGCACGGCTTATTGCTGCGGGCTCGAAGTTGAGGAGTCTGTTGCCAGCTGGGGAGAGGAGGACGTACTCGTAGTGTCAATACTTTGTGCACGTCGTATTACCGTACTGATTTGTTCATAGCACTGCGCAGTTTGCTCTTTAAGGGTCTTTTCCGCGAGAACAGAGCAGAGCTGCAATGTGCAACGTATCACAACGGGTTTGACGCTGTGTGTCGGTGTCTTGCGGCACCCCTAACGACGTTTCTTTTCAAATCCTTTGTACGTCTTTGCAAGCTGGAAATGCGCTCAAAGAAAAGTCATTTCTACCCTATAGTCAGAATATCGTCCTTGTTCCCGTTTATGTTTTCATATGACGCGACTGCACCACAGCTGGAAAGAAAAGGGGAGACGTGTCTTCTGGGCAAGAGACCTTCGGGAGTGATCACGGTGTATTACAGAGAACACGACCCTCTTCCGTAGTCAAATGATTACAAGTCAGCAACAACATATCCATAAGGATATTACTATCTCATACTCGATGTCGTCGCTTATTCGCGACAAGATCTGAGCATCTCTTTTTTTTTCTGCATGTTTTTCATTCCCTGCAGCCCATGTTTTTTTCGCCTTGCTTTCTTTTTTTTTATTTGATTGATTCCCTGCAGCCAATGTTTTTTTCCCCTTGCTTTCTTTTTTCTTCTTCCGATTCTTTTTTTAAACTTTTCATTGTGGAATGCTAGCATGACGCAACTCACCCCACAAAAGCGCCAAGAAAAACGCCTCGCGAAGCTCCGCTAGTATTCTGCAGAGTTGACACTGCAGTACGATACGCCGTACTCCGTACTCATACATTGTACGTCGTGCTTTGAGACGCTTTCATACGTCTTACTAGCCCTCAGCGTCGTACCTATTTTGTACGCCGTATTACTCGACATGTATCCATACTCCATACTCGTATTCGAATAGGACGAGCAGGGATTGGCTTCGTGTGGAGAGAAAAGGAAAACGACCATACGACGTACACTAGTCCATACTCGTAGGAGGCGTCGGCCAGCAGGCAGAAGAAAAAAAAATATGAAACACCGGCTGGAGGAAGGATGGGTGGCATTGCCGAGTATCCATACGGAGTTCGACTAGGACGGCCAGGGTATGGGGGGGGGGGGGGGGGGCATTTATCCTTATGCTCGTTCTCGCACTTGTGCTTGTGCAGCCACGACGATTTGGCCATCCATTCCTTCCAATGGTGATTGTCTGATCGACGCGAAGCTCAGCTTTTGTTTTCAGCTACGGATGACGCTCCGGACGGCTGACGGCAGACGAAGCAGATGGGCCTACAACGTACTTCGTTCGGAGTGCTCCGTACTCCTCTGTCCTTGGGTACAGTGTGTTCAGAGTACGAGTAAACAAAAGAGCACTTTGCACCTGTCAACTCGAAAGAGATCCCAACGAGCTGTTTTGAGCATCCTTTACTGACGAGCCAGATCTACCTGTCAGTACGTGTACAACGCGCTCTAATAACACAGTAATAATACCCGTACGGGCATCCACAACTTGACGCCTGAGAGAGATGGGAAAGAATGAGATTGGGACGATTCGGTGAGACCTGTTTCGCCCTGTGCTTGGCAGGCACCTTTTGCAAATGTGCTCCGTAATACGACGTACCTTGTACGATTTGGCGATTGTACGACTTAGCTGTCAGGTCGAGGCGTACTATTCATATCCATACATATCCGTATGCCAATCGCATTCTACAAGATGCCTGTTTTCATTTTACTCATACGTGGCTTGGGGTCATCACAGCTATTCTGACCTCCTCGTGCTCATGCTTAGTCGTCTGTAGCTGTAATAATAACCCATATTCGTACGTACTCGTACTCGTGTAATAAGAGCCAATACTTGTACGTACTCGTAGTCTGCATGAACCTTCATATACGAGAGAGTTATTTCCCCAGTGGGCCCGCGCACCACTCACCGCGACTGGATGGAGCCGCCGCTCTTGGGGCAATCTACAGAAGACCCAGTTTTCCAGGGGTAATGGCACCTTATTTTTGGGCTTTCGCGCGCTAGGCCTGATGGGGCAGGCTTCTGAAAACCACCGCACTGGAGCGCTGTGGTAAATTGGCTTCCCCTGGCGCTTGCTCATTGCGCGCACAAAAAAGTACGAGTGCTCTCGTATTATGGGATATTACTCGTACTCGTATATTACGGGGTGCCTTTCTGTAATATCGCTTAGCTAATTTCCGACAGCACTCAGGCGCCACTTGGCAAGGAGAGCGTGGACAGAGAGGAGAGTGAAGAAGTAGTAGGAGTACGGAGTACCCCGAACTCGTGGCCAAAAAGGCAGTCTTGACATCACAACTGCTGCTCGACAGCAACTCTTCCTCGTCCTCATTGTTATTTACAGCATGGGCAAGGCCTTCACAGCGTTCCCCTCACGGCCTGCGCGCTGCACAGCATTCCTTCGTCTTTGTTGTTGTGGTTGCCAAGGAAAAAAAAGCCGTTGCTGCCCACAAAAGCGGGGCCACCGTCCAGAGCGCCGAGCAGTACACTGTACTTTCCGCACCAGGTACTCCTGAGCAGCGGGCCCCAGCTCCACCCATACGAAGTAATGCGACGTTGAGGGCACATAGCACGCAGGCAAAAAGTACACTGTACATGGAGCCCCATTGTTTTTGAAATCGCAATTTCCAAAGCGCGTCTTCCGGTCAGCTACGGCGTCTCTAAGAGCCATTCTACAAGTACGGAGAGTACGAGTCGTCTCTGTTCTGGTCTACTCATACTCGTTGTGCGCGACTCAGGGCGAGTCGCTGGAAGTTGAGCGTGCATCAATGGTCATACAGAGTACTCGTACTCGTACTCTGCTCTGATCGCGCCTCAACTGCCACGGCGGCATTCATCACTTCCACAAAGCATCCATTCCTCCACAGCCATTCTGCGGAGCCTTTTCTTTCTCTCGCAAGCCAGAGCTCAGCCCTAATTCCAGCACGTCTCGAAGCCTTGTTTTGGTGGCGAAGCATGCCATCGCTTTCCAGAACAGAGACGGGCTGGCAGCTAGCAGAATGCCAGGCAGAAAAAAAAAAAAAAGAACCGGAATCAACAAACAGACCGACCCGGCGACATTGTTTTGCCTCCGGCGAGCGTAAACACGTATGGGATATCCATTATGCAGTACTCGTTCTCGTATTTGCCCGCAGACCACACACCCACGTCTGCACACTGCCACTGACTCCCACTTACTTCCACACCCCGGTCACGCTAGATTTCGACAGCGGGTCTGGCTATGAAAAAAAAAAGACGGCCATCTGCACAACCAGCGCGTCAAGGTGCCATCCAGTGTCACTCCATGCCTCTGAAGGAATAGCATCTCTCCACATCCCATGTCCATGCCAAGGGTTGTGCTTTCAGTAGTACGAGTACTCCGTACAGCGTGCTGTGTATGGGATATGCCTCGTATTTCGTCCCAAACTCCAGGCACACTTTGTACTTTGTACTCCATCCCTGTACCCGTTCCTGGTCCGCCGTGCTCGTACTGGCGACGACAGTGTACGAGTATCCTTACGTCGTATTCCTCCGTTCGTAGCACCCGCACCCCGGTCGTCTTGGCCAAGACGCCGCCGCTACGTCCTAATAGCAATAATATCCCGTACCGCCCGCCCTCCCTCGCTTCTCTCCTCTCTCTCTTTTCTCTTTTCTCCCTCTCTTCTCTTCTCCTTTTCCTTTTTCTTTTCCCTTCCTTTTCTTCTTTCCTTCCATCATTCATTTTGCATCATCGTTCCGGATGCTGTAGACAAGTTCCAGGAAAGCTCCCTTTTGCTTTCGACGCTCGTTTTTTTCCCCCTTCTCCCTTCCCATCCCTCCCCCCTCGCTCAATCACCGCTTCACTCTTTCAGCGGGCATTCGTTTTTTATACAATTCAACTACCATAGCACACAACAAACCACATCCCCTACGGAAACCTAAAACGGCACACGCCCCCCAAAAAAACACAGTCACGGATAACTCGACAACAAGATGAAGGCGTCCATTGCAGTGGCCGCCATGGCCGCCCTCGCGGGCAGCGCGTCGGCCAAGCGAGTGCACCACAACCGGCATGCGCACGCGCAGGCGCACCAGCTGTTTGAGAAGCGCGGCGACGACCTGTGCACGACCAAGATCGAGGTGATCTACGGCCAACCGAGTATGTGGAAGAGGAGAGAGCAGGAAGAGAGAAAGAGAAAGAGGGCAAGAATAGAGAGCAAGAAGAGGAAGACGAGCGGAGAGCAAAAAGAGCCAGAAGAGCCATTGCCGTGAGTACAGCATGCTAACAGCCTTCAAGCCTGGTACCCAACTCCCGGGTGCACGACGACGACGACGATTGCCAGCAACACGACGACGGCAGTGCCGACGCCGCCGCCGGCGACCACGACGACGACCACCTGCACGGTGCCGACGCTGGTGGTGGAGACCTGCCCGACGCCGGGCACCTACACCTTCCCGGCCACGACGGTCGTGGTGACGGAGACGACGACGGTGTGCGGCGGGTCGACAACGTCGGTGCCGGCCGGCACGCACACGCTGGGCGGCGTGACGACGGTGGTCGAGACGGCCACGACGGTGGTGTGCCCGTACGCGACGACGGAGACGGTGCCGGGCGGCGCCGTGACGAGCATCATCAAGGAGACCACGTATGTGTGCCCGTCGGCCGGCACGTACACGATTGCGCCGGTGACGACGGTCGTGGCCACGGAGACCGTTGTGGTCGTGCCGGTGGTGACGACCTTCTGCCCGGGCACGTACACGAAGCCGGCCGTGGTGACGACGGTGACCGAGACCGACGTCGTCGTGTACTGCCCCTTTGAGGGCACGACGACGACGATCACGGAGCTGCCGCCCCCGCCGCCGGCCACGACGACGCCGGCCGCCCCCGCGACCACGAAGACGGCGACGGCGACCAAGACGCCGGCCAAGCCGACGACGGCGCCGCTCGGCGGCGGCAGCCAGTGGGCCATCACCTACACGCCGTACACGACGACGGGCGAGTGCAAGTCGGCCGAGGCCGTGCTGGCTGACCTGCAGGCCGTCAAGGCCAAGGGCTTCACCACCGTGCGCGTGTACTCGACCGACTGCGACACGCTGCCCAACGTCGGTGCCGGCTGCGCCGCCGTCGGGCTCAAGATGATCATCGGCGTCTTCATCGGCGAGGTCGGCTGCGACAACGGCAACCCCGACGTGGCGTCGCAGATCGCCGCCATCAAGGCCTGGGGCCAGTGGGACCTCGTCGAGCTCGTCGTCGTCGGCAACGAGGCGGGCGAGAACGGCTTCTGCTCGCCCGGCCAGCTCAAGGCCCTCATCGTCGAGGTCAAGTCCATCCTCGTCGAGGGCGGCTGCTCCGCGCCCGTCACCACCACCGACACCGTCAACACGTGGCAGAACGCCGAGTTCGCCAGCACGCTGTGCGGCGTTGTCGACGTCGTTGCCTGCAACGCCCACGCCTACTTCAACGCCGGCACCACCCCCGACCAGGCCGGTGCCTTTGTTGCCGGCCAGCTGCAGATCGTCAAGGACATCTGCGGCAAGGAGGGCTACGTCATGGAGTCCGGCTGGCCCTCGTCGTGCGTGCCCAACGGCGTCGCCGTCTGCTCCGAGTCCGACCAGCAGGTCGCCATCAGCTCGCTCAAGCAGGAGCTCGGCGGCTCCATCGTCTTCTTCTCCTACTCCGACGACGACTGGAAGGACAACGGCTCGTGCCAGTGCGAGAAGCACTGGGGCTGCGGCCACCTCTTCTAGAGGAAGAAACCCCGAGCACAACAACCAGGGCGCGCGCGTGCCTCCCCCCCGCCCCCTCCATCCCGCCTGGACTTTCTTGGGACGCCCACGAGAGAGCAGCCAGACACGCCAGTTCTGATTTTTTTGTCTTCCCTTCTCATGCTCATGTCCTCGCATCATATAATCTAGTCGTCATCTAGCGAACCAAGAAAAAAAGTCAATGTCCATTTATACACTCTGAAAATGTTGAGTTCCTGTTGTATATATTAAAAAAGGAGACGAAGGGAGGGTGGGGGGAAATGCATGTGGAAAACGAGAAGAGAGACGTCACTGGCAAAACATACCTTTGTTTTCTCTTCTGGGATCCTCCTTTCTCGATCCCTTTTTCCTCTCAAAACATCCCGACCTCCTCCCTCCCAACCTCCCCTTTTTTGACACGGTCTCTTTTTTTTTCCTTTGTGGGTTCTTTTGTTAGTTATCCTTTACTGTGTTTTTTTCGCTTAATTCACTTCCATCATTGGGGTTCTGGGGCTCGCATGTAACGGTTCCCGTTTTTTTTTTTTTTCTGCTTTTGTGGTCTGACCCAGTGGCTGTATAATTTGTCTGTTTTACCTTGCCTTTCGTCTTCTTTGCTCTCTGTGTTCATGACTGTTGCAGCTTTAATGCGGTTTCTATTTGTGGTAAAAATAAGAAAAACCCATAACAAACACTGGGAGTTTGAAGTCGTGAGCTCGATGATGTCTGGCAGACTGGAAGGGTTAGGAAGCCGTTCTCGGGAGTATTAACGCTCATTGGCCGATTCGCCCGTATGGTAATGACTAACGACTTCAATCACGTGATCAACTTCATATTTAGGGTCATCGTTTAGGACTTGCATTACTCCGTGTATCCATAGAACGATTCAATAGTCAAGCTGTACTCCGTAAAGAACACTGGCCGGCACGAGTATCCATATTATTGCGTATGCACACACCTTTCGTCGCAGAGTGCGGAGTACCATAATATCCATAACGTCGGTCTTCGCATGGGCTGTGGCAAACCAGCCGCCCCCGCCTAACTTTTGCTATTTAGCGCTTTCCAGGTGTGGTCTTGTGACCCAAAGAGTAGCGCCTTTTCCCCCAACAGAACGAAAGTCGACCAGCTTTGATGCGAAATAAATCGAAGCAACACAGCACAAAGCACTTTGGCTCGCAACTCCTGGCGCGGCGACGTGCGATGCCGTCGACGAGTGCGGATTCCCAGCCTGGGTATGGAAAGCGAGAATAAAACCAGTGTTTAGAGACAGAGAGACACGCACAGAGAGAGAGAGAGAGAGAGAGATCTGGAAAGACACAGGGGAAAGGACTTGTTTCCAGAGCTATGCGGCTGTGCGGTAGCTTGTCGGTGGTTGCGCTGTGGGCTGCCGCGGCGACGGCGCAGCAGCCGCAGCAGCAGCAGCGGCTGGGAGGCAGCAGCGATGGCGCCCCGGCAGGGAACAGCGGCATTTCCACAGCTCTTTTTGCGTCGCTGGAGCGCTCTGCGCGCCTGGTCGACATTGCCTACTGCGTGGGTGCTGTTGGCGGCATCGCGCCGCCGTTCTCGTGCGTGTCGCGCTGCCGCGACTTTCCCGGCATGCGGCTGGTCACGACGTGGAACACGGGTCCGCTCATGCACGACAGCTGTGGCTACATTGCCCTGGACGATGGCCGTGACCGGGAGGACGAGGACGAGGACGAGGGCGGGGGCGGGGGCGATGTCGAGCCGGCGGAGGTGGATGGCGGGGCGAACAAGAAGGCCAGGCCCGTGGTGGTTGTCGCCTTCCGGGGCACCTACAGCATTGCCAACACCGTGGCCGATCTCAGCACCGTTCCGCAGGAGTATGTGCCGTACAAGCCTGGCGGCGGCGGCGGGGATGACGACGACGGCGACGACGACGGCGACAGCGACGATGCGCCTCTGTGCGACAACTGCACCGTCCACATGGGCTTTATGGCCTCGTGGCAAAGCGCCCGCAGGCTGGTGCTGCCGGCCGTCGCCGCAGCGCGGCAGCCTGACGAGCAGGAGGCAGCAGCAGCACCACCACCACCAGCAGCGGTTCACCTGATCGGCCACAGCCTGGGCGGCGCCGTGGCCGTGCTGGCGGCGCTGGAAATGAAGGCTGTGCTGGGCTGGGAAGACGTGCGGGTGACGACGTTTGGCGAGCCGCGGCTGGGCAACGACGCCATGGCCGTGTTTGTGCAAAAGGTGTTGGGGCTGGGAAGTGGTGGCAGCCAAGGCCAGAAGAAGAGCAGCAGCACCACTGCCGCCACTGCCACGAATGCTTCCTCCTCCTACTATCGCGTCACGCACAAACACGACCCCGTGCCGCAGCTCCCCCTGGCCGAGTGGGGCTACCGCAGCCACGCCGGCGAGCTGTTTATTGCCAAGCCGGACCTGCCGCCAGCGCCGGCCGACGTGCGTGTTTGCCACGACGCCGACGACGGCCGGTGCAGTGCCGGCACTGGCGCGGCCGCCGCTGTGTCTCGCGGCCTGCCCGCTCTGCGGCCCTGGGAGCTGTTCTTTGCCCACCGCGACTACTTTTGGCGCCTGGGCTTGTGCGTCCCGGGCGGCGACCCCTTCGACTGGGGACGGGAGCGCTACAACTACACGGACGAGCGGTGATTCTTACGGGAGCGCTACAACTATGCAGACGAGCGGTGATCCTTACGGGAGCGGCATTTGGGTGGGACTGAAGTGGCGGACTTGCATGCATGCACGTCGTGCACGTCGCATTTCGCATGCTTTTGGCGTTTACGGAGCATCTGCTAGCATTTTTTTTGGCATTTGTGGGAGGTACAGGAAAAGGGGCGAGTTTTGTATTGGTACTTTATCACAGCGAATATCCAGTTGCTTGTTGCTTGTTGCTTGTTGCTTCATGGCCGTCGTGGCCGTCGTGGCCGTCGTGGCCGTCGTGGCAGTCGTAGCCGTCGTGGCAATCTAAACCACTGTTGGTCGTTGCACGGCCTCTGCATGAGAGAGCTGGAAAGGTAGCCCAGCAGTCGACAAGCCTGGCTTGCGGCGTGAGCGCCATCGTGGCGGCCATGGCAACCCAAGGCGGGCAACAGCGAGCTGGCCACGCAAATAACACGACACGTCGACTTTTTGGCCATGTCATTTGTCATACCACAGCCAGATGCAAAATCCCCCCTGTGATTGGCCTGGCCGTTTTTCACACAGCGAATCTGCAACGCCTACACTCAAAGAGTTGATTCGCCAGCGGCTCCCCCCCTTTCCAATTTCCGCCTTGCTGCTCTGGCTCGTCCGTTGGCTGTTTCCCCCCGGTCCCTCGCTAAAATTACATCTCCAAGGCGGGCTTTGGTTGGCCTCGCAGGCCAAGAGCTGGTTGGACCCTCGTGGCCAAACAGCCAGAGACTCAAACTTTCTTGCGACAATGCCCAAGGCTGAGGGCCGAGCTGCTGGACCAACCCCCTTGGACGTCCTGGTTTGTGACGGTCTCCCGCTTGCACAGCCATTCTGAATGTGGCGGTCTGGAAAGGATGCGGCTGCCATGGCAAAAGAGCTAGGAGACCGTGCCAGCCTGTGTGGCTGAGTTGCCACAGTTTGATTGAGCGTCTACGAGTAAAGGGCTGAACAGCTGATGCCTACAGAATTGCGCACACGAGCATGGCCCCCCCCTCCCCCTTTCGACTGCGCGATAAAGTCCCACCGTCATTCGCATTTGGGACAATGCTCAACTTTGAACAAAAGGCGAGCTGCGCGTAATGGAGCAAGGCCCGTCGCGAACGGGGCGTGCGAACTCCAAACCGCACACAGCAGACTGGCCAGGCGGTGATGCATTTTTTATTTCTCTTTTTCTTTTTCTTTTTTGGGGGGTTGTTTGTTTAGCTCACTGCTGCTTTCTCGTGATATTGAGAACCAAACAAACATAAAAACTAAACGAGGGGTAGGATTGACAGGACTGTGGGAGGGCTAAGTGAGCATTATCACGAGTTGATATCACACAGGCGCAAAAAGTCTCAGCTCGTGTCACGCCTCGGCGATGGAGAGAAGTTGGCTCGTCATGCTGGCACCTCGCGATGCTTCGCTCCCGTCATCGGAGTGCACTCCGTATTACGAGCCCTTGTGCACAGCAATCGTTAATGCCTCTCTCTGTTTTTTTTTTTTTGTTTGTTTGATCACACTTTGTAGGGCAGTTACGACAGCTGGTTGGGGGTGGGGCACATGGCTCCTTCCCAGCGGAACTAAGCATATACCGCCCTGTGCCATACGTCGTACTATGACTCGGTACGTCGAAAGCACCAGCCCAAGAGAAGAAAAAAGGGAAAGTGATGGAAGGCGTGCGAAAAGCAAGGTCCCCACCCAAAGACCCCCAACACCAAAAGAAAAAAAAAAGAAGAAAAAAGGCATATCGCATATCAAGACAATCGCATAAGGACTGCCGGTACGAAGTGCTCGTACATCACCCAGGGCGCATGTGCCAACAGAGCCCATCACACGACCCCAAAACAGGGCACTGGCCGTTATGGAGCCCCCCCTATTGTGGCTTGGGTCTTTTTTGTTCATTTTCGTGTGGGCGCTGCATTGTATCACCCAAGACAGAGTAATACGGTAATACGACCTACTCGTATTTATACAAGCAAAAAGGCACTGCAAAGCCTTAACTTCGGACATATATATGGAGTGTTCCGCAGCAAGGCAGCTGTAATTCGGCCTTTTGCCTTCCAACACTCATAGTAGTACGACGCAATAAGGATACAGACCGTCTGGAGAGAATGTTTGGTATCTTTGCTGCCTATTGCGACTCGCAGCAGGCGGAGGACCGTAGATGGAGTTACGAGCAATAGCCGCTGTCCGCTAGCGAAGGCCCTCTCATCTTTTCACCGTCCAGCTGCAGGCCGTGGAGACAAGTGCTCTCCTCGGCTTATCAGCACTTACGAGTACTTTCGTATTATTAACACACGAGTCGAGCACTGGGTAGTGGCCGCTTGACTTTATTACTCCGTATTAATATCCATACAGCATATCAAGTCGTCTGGCCGTAAAACACAGCACCCGTAACAGCCAGCAGGAGCCAAGTGGGGGATGTTTTAGGGGGAGGGGGGTAGCTGACTGGCAGGTCTTTTGGGGCCCAGGCAAAGCCGCGCGCCTTATGAGACAGCATTACGAATATGGAAGAGCAGCAAAGCCCCCCTCTCCCCCCCCTTCCTTCTACTATGGATAGTACCCGCCCTAATAATACAGTGTCTTTTTGCTCGCACCGAGAGAAAAAATTTAGCGGCAACCTGATCACCACCGAGAGTATCCTTATTACGATATGCGCTGACTTCATCCAACCCAAAGCCAACCGCCGTTTACTTTCAAACACTCCAAACTCAACAGCCCCAAAACAAACGCAAAACCTATTCTCACCACACAATCACCAGCGTTACAGACTTTCTTTCTCTCTCTCTCTCTCAGTCTTTCTTCATCTTTGCTTCTTTCTCTCCCTCGATCTCTTCTCTCTTTCTTCACAGGGCCTTTTTTTTATCTTTCTCCCTTCTTCTGTTTCTTTTCCCCATCTGCGACTTGACTCGTCCTTCCTCGCGCCTCCTGTGTGCTCTCGCAAAATACACCGAAGCTTTTCGACTTCTGTTGTCAATCATCTCCAGATAAGAAAAAAGAAAGCAATCATGGCATCTGAGGTACGCATGCCCCCCATCGTCTCTGGCCTTTGGGTCCCTTGCACAGGGTCTTTTTATCTGCGCCATCCTATTTTGCATTCAAGTTTCCTTTTTTTTTCTTTTCTTCTCGCTTTGAAGCGTTAGATGCCGCGTTGTAGGCTTGTGTATTGCTTCCCCTCCAAGAGGCGTGCAACTGTCAAAGCTGTCCTGCGTTTCCCCTCCTCCCCTTTTTTGTTTTCCTAGAGAAGAAACAACCAAAAAGAAAAAAAAATAAACATCGCCAAAATCTCCGAACCCCTCCCGAGTTGGAGACGCACATCCACCACCAGCCTCACTTTGAAAACTCTGGAATCTTTCTCGTGCTTGGTTCTGGGTTTCCTATTTTATTTTTTTATTTTTTTTTTGTTCTTTTTGTTCTTTTTTTTGTTCTGTTTTCCTTTTTTTTGAACGGGATTGTTTTTTGGGCTGTCAAGGTTTCCAGATCACCCGATGTGCTAACTTGAACTTGTTTCTACAGCGCGACAAGTATGTATTTCCCGGACCTACTCGTCCCGACATGCTGCATTCTCTCTTTTTTGCTGTTTGGTTCTTGGCCGTCGCCAGTCCGGCAGACCCAACGCGGAGGCGTGTCTGCAGCAGCGGTTTGCGCTGCTGTTGATCGCCGATCGCCGTCGGGCCGGCCAACCAACAACCAAGCTGCTCCACACCGAACAGACACGCGCAGCGCAGCGGATCGAGAAGACGAGACCACCTGCTAACTTTTTTTTCTTTCCTGTTAACAGCAAGACGTTCCTTGCTCGTCTGTGCGAGCAGGCTGAGCGCTACGATGAAATGGTCACGTACATGAAGGAGGTGGCCAAGATGGGCGGCGAGCTGACGGGCGACGAGCGCAACCTGCTGAGCGTGGCGTACAAGAACGTTGTTGGCACGCGTCGTGCCAGCTGGCGCATCATCTCGTCCATCGAGCAGAAGGAGGAGTCCAAGAACTCCGACAAGCACCTCTCCACCATCCGCGAGTACCGCCAAAAGATCGAGAGCGAGCTAGAAAAGGTCTGCCACGACGTGCTCGACGTCTTGGACGAGAGCCTGATCCCCAACGCCGGAACGGGCGAGTCCAAGGTTTTCTACCACAAAATGTATGGTTTTTTTTTTTTTTTGTTGCTGCGGTCGTCGCCTTGTTGAGAGGCTCTGCCTGCACGCTGCCTGTTGGTTTGCTGCATCTGTCTCTCTCCCGCGTCTTCGTCTCTCTTTTTCCGGTGCTGACCTCCTATACAGGAAGGGTGACTACCACCGTTATCTGGCAGAATTTGCCTCTGGCGAGAAGCGCAAGGTCTCCGCCACTGCGGCACACGACGCCTACAAGGTGAGCTGTTTTTTTTTTTTTTTTTTTTTTTTTCCTCCGCCTCGTGTTCCCCTGCAATTCTCATCCCGGCGCATCCGACCACCGTGTCTTCCCAGTCTGACCCTTCTCCACGCAGAGCGCCACCGAAGTTGCCCAGACAGAGCTGACGCCGACCCACCCCACGCGCCTGGGTCTGGCCCTCAACTTCTCCGTCTTCTACTACGAGATCCTCAACTCGCCCGACCGCGCGTGCCACCTGGCCAAGCAGGCCTTTGACGACGCCATTGCCGAGCTCGACTCGCTGTCTGAGGAGTCTTACCGGGACAGCACCCTCATCATGCAGTTGTTGCGCGACAATCTGACTCTGTGGACCTCGTCCGACGGCGCCGACCCGGACGCCGCCGCCGACAAGGAAGAGTGGCGAGGCGATGCCGAGGAGTCCGAGCCAAAGCCCGACGAGGCTGCGCCTGCGGCTGACAAGGCAGACGACGCCGAGGCTGTCCCGCCCGCCAAGGCCGACGAGGCCGCCGCTCCTGAGTCGTAAAGCACCAAGCCGGCTAAGATGCGCTTGACATAAAAGACTACAAGAAAACAAAGGAAGGCGATGCTGACTTAAAGAAGAGGAAATGAGGGGGGATAGGGGAAACTGGAACTGGAGCTTTCTTTTTCCATCAAATAGGCCAGCAGCATAATAACCACTTGTCAGCCAGACCGCAACGTTTGCAACCACTCTTCCACTCTTCCACTCTTCCACTCTTCCTCTTTCTCTCTCTCTCTCTCTCTCTCTCACTCCTCACTTCTACTCTCCAAAGTCTACTCCTGTCATTTTCGTGCGTCCATGTTCTGGTTCTACGCTCCATGCTGGTTATCACGACCGCCCCTCACCCCTCCGCGCCTTTCTTTATTTTTGCATTCTCCATCCCGTGTCTCGCGTTTCTGTGCTTGCTGTGTGCTTTGGTGCAAGCCTCTTTGATCCACTGATTTAAACTCCCCTTTTCTCTTGTTTCGTTTTGATTTGTCTTGTTTCTCAATTGTTACGGATGCTCGGAGAGAGAGACAGTTTCCTTTGTTTCGGTTCTCGTGGTGTCTCCTGTGTCTTTGCGTGTGTTCTGGTTCTGGTTCAGTCAGCGGAAAGAACAAAGTTTGGGGGTTTGCTCTCACCGTGTCTGTGTCTGATGTGGTCGGCTGGCCAGTGTGACAAGCAAAAGAAAACACAGCTTTTCCCGGCAGGAGGACCAAGGTGAAGCAAAGAGTTTTCTCGACTCGTTGGTGGGAAAGGGAAGAACGGAAGACTCTGCATTTTTTTTTGTATCCTCTGATGAGAAACCGTCTTTCTCGGTTTTTTTTCTTTGTGTGGACTTTTTTCTGTTTTTTTTTTTTTTTTTTTCAGGTATCGGTTTGCGTGTGTGTGTGTGTGAGAGAGAGAGAGAGAGTCGGCCGCGGGGGTTCCGTCTACGTTGGTCTGGGGTGTGTGAAGTGTAAGGCACCGATTGTTTCTCCTGCTTTTCTCGTTTTTTGAACTTTTGTTTTTGTCTTGTTGGTTTGTCTTTTTACTTTTTTTACAATCCCCTCACAACACAAAACACCCAAACAACCCCCCAACACCCCTTGCCCCCTTGCCCCCTTTCCCCCCCCACAAATTTATACCGGGACGTGGAACACAATTTTTGGTTCGACGCAGTCGACAGGAGACGAAAGACAAAAAGCCAAGGAAAAGAAAGATGGGAAGGAAAATCAAGAAGGAGCTGAAAAATGAACGTTGGGAAATCTGTCTCCCAACGCAACCCCCCCCCCCCTCCCTTTTTTTTTCCGTCCCCTTATGCTTTTGCTCTTTTTTTTCTCCTTTGTCCTCTTCGCAGTTCTAGAAGTTGTTTTCCATATACAACGTTCCGTTTCCATCTTAAAAAATGCTGTCCCTGTTCAAATATCGTTCTTGAGCTTTTACTGTAGATCATCGCGACCCGTAAGCCGGGCCAGAAGACTACAATCGACGATCGAGACTCCAATAAGGGATATACGTATGCCAAAGCAGACAACTGGCTCTCTTAATGCGCTAACGAGGTATCTAAAGCGAGAGACATTGATGCCCGCCTTTTCTTCGCCTTAAAAAAATCTAAAAAGACCTGAGCATGAACGAAATACCAGAGCATGCATATATCCAATGCCCGTAAACCCAGGACAAACCCATCCAGCGCTGCGTCCCATGAACTGCAATGCCCCAAAAGCCCAAGCCAAATTTTCGACCGTTTATTACTTGATACCCAACCCAGTAAACACCCCCAGTGCTTTGCAATATATTACAACACCAACCACAATCAGGACAGGAAGAAGCAAAATGTATTACTGGCCCCCGTGCCTTTTCAGCATTTTAGTTTTTTTGTGATTGTTGGCTTCTCTCTAGCAGCCTCCTGGCTCGCTCGAGACGTTCTTCTGACTCTCGAAGCCGGCGAGCTTCCACCATTGCTTTCACGTGTGGCAGATTGCTGGCGCCGACCCTGTCGCTGCTGCTGACACTGTCGAAGCTTCCCTGCAAGGCGCCAGCATTATAGAAACTGCTTTTACGGTTCGCTTTATGGCTGGTGCCATGGTTTTTGATGTTGTAAACGCCACTGTTGCCGCTGTTGCCGTTGTTGCCGTTGTCGCCGTTGTCGCCGTTGCCGTTGTCGACGTTGTTAACAGCGTCTGCCCCAACGGCTGCAGTCAGGCCAGCGGGGCCAGCCAGCGCTGTGCTGTTGTAATGGGGGGCACCCAAGAACGGTGCTTTCATCTCCGAGTCCCGATACATTCGAGTCTGCATGAAGAAGGCAGCGCGGGTCCAGTCGATGGCCCACAGCCGCTGACAGTTGGCTTGTTCCCACTCGTCCCAGAACTGTTGCTTTCTTTGCGCCGTTCGGTACATTGACAAAACCAACGCATTGTTGCAATTGCCCTTGGCGTTCCCATTGCTCTTGTCGTTCTTGTCGTTCTTGCCGTTATGGCTTTGCCTGCTGTGATCACCACCGGCAAACCCGCCAGCGACAGCTCCAATCTGGAAACCAGCGGAGCTTGGAATGGCAAACGTAGACACTGATATGTCACGGGGCTTGCGAGAGACCATATGACGGAGGCTTCGAAAGAAACGCAGACTCTTTTCGGCGCCATGCCGGCCTTTGCCCGAGTTTGCGCCGTGGCTGTCGGTGTCGTCGGGATGCACAATGGTCCGCCATGGAGTCGCTGGATGCTTGCACAAGCACACAGAAGGCCGGCTTGGTTCGTCAGGGAGCGTAGCCGTGCCCGCAGTGGAGGCATTGGGAGCAGGAGTTGAAGAAGAAACGGAAGCCGGAGCCGGAGCCGGACCGACAGCTGGAACTGAAACGGAAGCAGAAGCAGGAGCAGGGGCGGGGGTGGGGGCGGGAACAGGAGCGGGAACAGAAGCGGGAACAGGAGCGTAAACAGGAGCCGGAACAGGAGCAGACTGGAGAACGGGAGCAGGCGCGGGCGCAGGAACGGGTGAAGGCGCAGGTGAAGGTGTAGAAGAAGAGAAAGATGGCAATCCAAACGCGTGCTGCTGGAATGGCGACATCGTGGTGATGGTGCTGAATGCAGAGCGAGCCCCGGAACAGCTGCAGTACGTCTCGCGGCCCAATTGGTGCACCTCGGTTCGCCACCTGTGGATCTGGGCAATCTTGGCTCGCTTCCTTGGCTCTGTAAAGCCCGGCCAGCCGCCGGAGCAGTTGATGAGCAAGGTATCGAGCTCGTTAGTCAGAGCTCCGTGAGCCGACGTGTGCGGGTGGTCTGCCATCTCTGGCGGCATCGCGGTACTGGCAGCAGCTGCAGTGTTGCAAACCACACCGCTTGCTCCAGCAGTAGCCGCACAAGGCTGAAGGTGGTCGGATGGTCCGCCGTTGCCAGGCACGTCCACGACAGCTGTTGCACCGCTGGCGTTGTTGGCAGTCGGGCCCCCGGAGGGTGCAACCATGGTGTTGACGAGGTAGGCAATGCGAAGACGGGTTTGGTCCCAGGCAAGTGTTTGGGCATCCAAGCCCTCTGCATCCGAGGCGTCGTCGCACTTGTACTCGTCCTTTTCGTCGTCGCTGGCCTTCATATTTGCGTGAGCGTCTGTAATCGCTTCTGTTGACACACTCCGGCCGTGCCCCCAAACGCTCAGCTCTCGCAGATGAGCCTCGGTCTCAAGGCGCAACGAAGACGGCGACGACGCTTGCAAGTGCTGCTGCTGCTGCTGCTGCTGCTGTTGTTGCTGTCGGAGTCTTTCCTGCCAAGAACCATGATCGGAAGACGGGGCGTCATGGAGAGCGGCGGCAGACGGCAACGGCAGACAGGCCTTGACTTCTTGGGCTGCGGACGATGACGGAAGCGAAGAGAGAGGCGAGCAATTCGACGACGAAGTCGATCTTGTCCGCGTAGGCGTCGAGGCGTCGGACGCGTTTGTTGGCGTTTTCTTGGCAAACTGTGAGAGGGGCAGGCCTGTCATTGCCTTTGTTTTGGTTTCGCGATAGCTGCTGTTTGGCCGGGCGGCCATCAACGAGACAGCAGGTCCTCTGTCGAGATCGTTGTGCGCCGGTTCATTGGCAGGTCTAGGTGACGGGCGCAGTGTCGCGTGGAAGGCGAGCGCTGCTGAACCACTCGTGGATTGCCCCGACATGGTCTAGGAAATAGAAAAAAGGGAAGGAGTGTGGGGTGCGGCGAAAGGGCAGTTTCCGTTTTTGTGGCAATGACGAGATCCAAATGCGCCTTTCCCCTTCTAAATCTGGCGAGGACGATAGCACTTTCCCCAATGCCAGCGGCGTTTTCGAGCAAGAGCGACCGCTGCTGGTTGACGTCGAGGAAGCCGAGAAGGAAAGGCGAAAAAAAGAGAGGAGGGAAGCAGCCTAAGAAGATCGAGAAAGAAAAGGACGACAATATAGACAAGAATGGACCAGAAAGACCAAAAGGGCCAGAGGCGAGGATCGGAAACTTAAAGGCTGATAACAAGCGGTCGACTCAGCTGTGACATCACCGAAATTTTGCACGTAAGCTTTGACGGGGCGAGAAAGCATTGCATACTCCCAGTGGGGCTGAGGCTGAAGAAGAACGGCTTTTGGGGGGGTTTTTTATTTGGCGAAATGGGAGAGATGCAAAGAAGGCTTGGCTGCCGCAAAATAAAGAGAAAAGGTGCAAGATTCAGAGAGACGGAAATGATAGGTAGAGGGGTCCTGTTTGCAACTACCGCTGCAATGCTGCTGTTTGCATTGCCCGGGTCCGAGACGAGAAGGTCGAGGCCGAGAGCATCGAGGGGAGAAATGGTCGGACCAAAAGAAAAAAAAAGGGAAAAGGTGAAAAAGAAAAAGAAAGCAAGAGAGCAAAAAAGAAAAGAAAGCTCGATTCCGTCAACGAACAAGGAAAACAGGAGCTCGGAGAAAAAAAAAAGAAAAAAAAAAGAAAGCAGTCTCTCAGGGGCGGGGCGACAAGTGAAAAAGTATGATGTCCTCTGTAATACAGAGTACGACGAGTACGACGAGTACGACGTAATACTCTGTACTCGTACGTCGTAGAGTTTCGTGAACTGCTGAAAGAAGCGATGAGAGGAAAAAAAAACAAATTAAAAGAGTGCGTCGCACAGAGTACAAAGTGCGACACACACGGACGGAAGTAATACGAGAGAAACACGCAGACGAGAAGCCTACTCCGTAATACTCGTAGAGGGAAAAGGGTGTCGAAGCCTGTCTCTGAAAAGCTGTACGGAAATCAGACCTATCGTATGTCTCGCGAAAAAAAAACCCATCGAGCAAAGCTTTTTCGCGCAGGTGCGACCCTGAAATCTGCAAACGGAACGTGATCGAGGAAGGGGAAAGTGCGAGTTTCGTACGAAGAAGGAGGGTGTTACTTTGTGTGGGTAGTAGCTGTGTCGCATTGATTTCTTTTTCGTGCAAGTGCGAATTAAGACTTTTGTCCGTCGTCGTATTACGCGGTGATTCGTACGAGGTAAATTCAGTGCGTTGGGTATTATTACAACATAAAAACTCGCCGGCAATGCGACGTACAAAGTACTCTGCTCTCCGCATGACTTGCGCAGATGACCAAAGTACCCCGTACACCATACCCCGTACGGCCGTCTGATGGGCGAGGGGAGAACTAGCCGAGACCCACTTGCCAAGGCCCTGGAATGGCACAGTAGCAGTCGTAGTTGAGGAGGTCGGCTCCTTTTCCGCCGGAAACAGAAACATTCCAGAGACACTCATCCGCACAGAGCAAATGGACTCTACGAGTACTCGTAGTTTTCGTAAGGATTATTCCTCGTAGATCGTAGACGGAGTATTTGCGAGTATTTTTGTTCTGTCAAATGGAGTATACGTACTCCGTACCACCGTACGAAGTATTACAGGTTTCGAGTTACGAGTGCTATAACGCATGAAAAACTGATGGCTCGCTAACTGTGCAAAGGTAAGACCTGCTGCTCGTCTAGCCTGCGACATGCGACGTATTACAGCGTACGGAGTATTGATATTGGCACAATGACAGGGCTTGAAGAAGATGTTCTAATATGTACTCCCAATGATGGCGATGGCACTGGAACTAGCGCTGATTCAGCCACTAAAAAAAGACTAACCAGCTCCTCATTATGCAGTGCGACCCTTTGTCCAAACAGAGTGGACAAGGCAAAACCAAATAATTACACAGTACGGGACTACGAGCACATGAACACGCAAATGAACATCATGCGGACAAAAAAAAAAAAGGCATGGAGACATACATGGCAATTCAAACCGAGCATTGCGAGCGATTCATCTGCAAAGCTTCAAGGAGAATCCATACAAAATGCCCCATGACGTAAATTGGTGGTAGAAATTGCACTGCATGCGTCTGTGCCGCTTCCAGAATGTAGCGCCAGCACAATCCGAGCTCTCGGGCAACTGTATCTCGCATTATACACAGAGTACGATGTCCTCGGACGAGTACTCGTCTTGTGTTGTAACCGTTTTCTTTCCTGTCATCGGTAGTGCTCTTCCGTCTCCTGCACAGGCGAGTTCGCCGTTTTTTCCGCCAAGCCGGGCACTTTATAGCTTAATCAAAAAAAAAAGGTTGTCAATAAGGCAAACTACTTGTAAATGCCGTCATCCCTTGCTTTCTCCGGGATCAGGTCCAATCGATATCAGAAGCTCCCAACGTCAGCGGTACCCGCTCTGCCGTGTATCCGTTTTATTTATTACTCTACTACTCCCCTCTGCCCAAAAGGCGACAGAGATCCGTTGTATGATGAGAACCCAAAGAAACCGTGGCAAAAGCCTTTATAAAATGTCGTAGATTCGTGCTCACATGCTTTTCCAAGGACACTCATTTCTTGCTGCCGTGAACCCCCCGGCCCATATGAAGCATGGGCTGTAAAAAATTTAAAAAAAAAAAAAAAAATCAAAAAATCAAAAGCAAAAGATAGCAATGCGGTTCTTTGACCCATACAAGGCAGACAACTAGCTCCACCCCCCCAGCATATCTATGACGGCTGCAGCGGTTGCCACCTTGCCAACTCGCTGCCGCCGCCGTCGTCGCCGGCGCCACTTAGCAGGTCCACATTGTTATTGCCAGAGCGTGGCGGCGCCACCGGGGCCGGTACAGCCTGTGATAGCCGGCTGCCGTTGCTGCTGCCACTGCTGCCGCCGCCTGCATATGGGCGTCCGTAAAGAGGGGCGGTTGGCGTGCGTGCAGGCAGTCTTGGCGGCGTCTGTGGCTCTACCGCCACGGCGGACGCCGCCAGGTGTGCGGGCTTTTTGGCCACGGGCGGCGGGCCGCCAGCCTTTGGTCTGGCTATTTGCGCTGGGCCCAGTGGCGGCACAGCAGCGTTTGCTGGGCTGCTTCTTTGGCTGGCCGGTCTGATGGGCAGCGGCTGGCTTTGCTGGCTGTAGCTCTGGCTCTGGCTGCGGTGGACCCGACTGTGGTCGCTGCCACTACCGTTGTTGTTGTTGCTGCTGCGGCTCGTCGTCGCGGCTCCTGCAGAGGCCAGCCCGTCGCGTCCACTGCTGGCCACCCCGGCCGTCTGCCGGCGCGGCGGAGGCGGCGGCGGGAGGTCGAACGCGGCGGCGTCAGATGGATGCGGCCGTTGTTGGGAGAGCTGTGGCTGCGTCTGAGGCAGTGACGGCAGCGACGGTACCTTTCTCGAAGCCGCCATGGCCGAGCGTACGCCTCCGCCGCCGCTGCTGCCGCCGCCGCCGCCGCCGCCGCCGCTGTTGCTTTGCTGGCTGGCGGCCGAGCTGGAGAGCAGGGCCGAGTGGTTGACGTGTTCGTACGGTGACGTGGACAGGCTGGAAAAGGACGACAGACGCGACCGCGCGCGCGGAACGGCCACCCAGTCGGGCTCGTCCGTGGGCACAAACGGGTTGGACGGGCGTTGCGGGTTGAGGACGGCGGTGTGGGCGGCGCCGGCGCCGGCGCCGGTGCTGGCGCTATTGCTGTTGACGGCAGTGGCGTTTGACAAGACCGACGCCGGCGGCTGCACGGCGGCCTGGGCCATCTTGCCGTTGTCGAGCCACCAGCGCTGGCGGTCGGAGCTGGCGGCGGGCAGGCCCGGCTCGATGGCGTCGTAGCCAATGAGGTCGCCGTCTTCGTCGTCGCCGTCGTCGACATCGTTGTCGTCGTCCTCGTCGTCGTCGTCCTCGTCGGCGGCGGTCGAGATCAGCAGGGTGTTGCTGCCGGCGGAGGCGGCCACCTCGGCGCGGCGGCGCTGGTAGATGTCGCGGCTGATGGCGTCGCGCAGGGCCTCGTCGACAATGCTGACGGTGCAGAGAAACTCGGCGTAGACGGGCCGGTGATCGGAGAAGCGCAGCGGGGCGGAGTAGTAGGCGGTCTGGCGCAGGCCGGAGCCCTTGCGCAGGATGCGGTCGGTCCAGGCAGGGATGCGCTGCTTCTCGGACGAGTCGTAGTCGTCGCGGCCAATGTCGAACTTGTAGGTGGGCGGGAAGGTGATGCGGGCCTCGGAGTAGAAGGGAAAGGCCAGGCCGGCCACCATCTGCAGATTGAGCTGGTCGTTCTCGTACAGGGCCTCCAGGTCGCCGGCGCGCACGAGCTCCAGCGCGCGCTCGTAGCCCAGGCCGATGCGGTAGTTGAAGTCGCCAAACCAGACGACGGCGTCGTGGTCGTCGATGCCGCGGTTGCGCTGGAAGCGCAGCCCGTGGTGGATCGTCACGTAGTCGCGGTTGCGCTCGTCGTAGTTGGCAAAGCCGGCCGCCAGGTGCGCCGTCACAAAACACAGCGGCGTGCTCGCATAGTCCAGCCGGATCGCCACCGCGCCCTTGTTGCCGGCCATGCCCGACAGCCCCGTCTTCTTGACGCTGCCCTCCACGTTCTTGATGCGGCCGAGCGCCGACGCCTTGACAAAGAGACACAGCGCCGCCCCCACCAGCTGTCCGCTGCGCAGCAGCACGTAGCCCTCGCCGCCCACCGCCGCCGCGTGCCCGTTGAGCGTCCGCCGCACCGCCGCCTCCCACTGCTGCTTGCGCGTCGGGTCGCTGTTCATGATCTGCTGCGGGCTCAGCTCCACAATCTCCTGGAACCCCACCGCCACAATGTCCGGCAGCGTCTCCGCCGTGTCGTGCGCCGCGTCCGGACACAGCCACGGCGTCAGATCCTCGTCCAGCCCGTCGATGCGCCCGTTCAGGTTGAAGGTTCCCACCCAGCTGTGACAAGGGTTTGGAGTTAGCAGTTGGCACCAATAAAAAGCCACATAAGGAAAAGCCTCCCAAAGTCTCCCAAAGCCTCCCAAAACCTCCCACCACCCACATTTTGATGGTCTCGGTCGACGAAAACGCGGCGGCGCGCTTGTTCAGCTCGACGGCCACATAGTCGCTGATGGGGTCGAACAGCACGACGGGGGCCTGGCCGTAGATGCGGCCGAGCAGCATGTCGATGGTGTTTTGGCGGCCCTTGTCGGCAAAGTTGTTGATGTACAGGCGCGTGGCCGACTTGCGCGCGTCGGCAAACGCGCCGGCCAGCGACATCTTGCCGTGCCGCGTAAACGACGACTTGAGCGCGCCCGTGCCGGCGTAGATCTTGGACAGCGCGTCGCCGTTGTCGGCCCACAGGTTGGAGTGGCGCATCCAAAAGTCCGAGCCCGCCACCTCGCCGCGGTGCTGCAGAAAGGCCTCGACCGCCATCTGCGAGATGATCGTCTGGATCAGATTGGTGCGGTCCAGGCAGTCCAGGCAGTTGGTGCGGAACACGCCCTCCTGCTGCAGCACCACGACAAAGCGCCGGCGCGGCGGCGGCGGCGGTGGCGGCGGCCCCTTGGCGGCAGCCCGGCCGGCGGCAGCGGCGCTGCTGCTGCTGCTGCTGCTTCTTGGCGGCGGCGTGCCGTCTTCCACCTCCATGGCCAGGTAGTAGGCGAAGCCGTCGGCCGAGCTCTCAATGTAGCGGCGGATCTCCTGGGCGGCCTCGTAGCCGGTGGGGCCCTTTGTCTCGGCGTGGAAATCGTACTCGGTGGCGCGCAGCAGCGCGCGGTCAGACGAGGCCTTGTCGCCGCCGCGCTGGGCCAGCGGCGAGTGCTGCAGGCCGTAGCGGTAGCACTGCGACAGCTCGGCCTCGCCCGGCTTGGCCTCGCTCAGCAAGTTGATCACGTGCACTGCGCCGTACGTCTGCTCGAGATCGGCAAAGTGCCGGTCAAAGGCCGGCTGCGCGCCGTCGCGCGACCGCGTAATGCTGATCTTCTGGTGGCCCGGAATCAGCCCCGGCGCCTGCTCCCAGAACACCGGCACCGACCCGCGCACCTGCACGTACGAGAACACCACCCCCGCCGGGCTCCAGTACACCGTCTCCGTCTCCACAAAGTTGGCCACGTTGCCGTCGTCGTCAATGCCCCGCGCGTTGAACCGCGTGCCCGCCCGCCGGCACGACAGCCGCGACACCACCGTCAGGTACGACGGCATGCCCGACTGCGTCGTGCGCAGCGGCGCCACCGGCTGCGGAATCGCCATCGTCAGGCAAAACCCGCGCACCGCCGACGTCAGCGTCCGCGACGAGTCCAGCAGCTCGCGCTCGTGCGGCTGCAGCCGCGACCGGAACTGCACCAGTGGCTGGATCATGAACGAGTTCCACAAAAACGACTCGTCAAAGTTGTCAATGTCAAACGTCGACGAATCAGCCGACCTGAAGAGCAATGTTAATTCCACGAGAGAGAGAGAGAGAGAGAGGAGAGAGAGAGGAGAGAGAGAGAGAAAGAGAGAAAGAGAGAAAGAAAAAGAAACAAACCTGTCCTGCAGTCGATTGGTCAGATCAAAGTCTGTGCTGTAGTAGAAACTGCGATTGCTCAACAGCTTCACCAGCTCCTGGCACGGGTGCTCCACCAAGGCGTCGCGGCGGCTGAGCCCTTGCGAGTACACCGACGCCGAATCGGCCAAGACATCTGCATCCCACGGCTCCATGCTCAGCACATCGTCGTACTCGTTGGAGTTGAGACAAAAAAACTGCACCCCGACAATCATCTGTACCGTCTCGCCCGGCCGCAGCGTGGCAACCCGCGACGCCTGCGTGATCACACACAGAAACACATCTTTGTTGACCGAGATCAGCCCCAGCGTGCCGTAGATCGGCCGCGGTGTCAGCGGCCGGTAGTCGCTGAGCATGCTCTCGGACGCCGACAGAAACTCCACCATGCACTTGGCCGACCCAGCCGCGCCGCCGTGGCCGCCGCCGCTGCCGCCGCCACTGACGTTGTAGTAGTCGCTTCCGCTGCCGCTGCTGGCTGAGCTGTGCCGAAAGACGAGGGCATGCGAGCCCGACACAATCGCAATCGTACGGTGGGGATAGTCCCGGATCAGCAGCCGGCTCAAATTGTCCGAGTCCGGCTCTTGGCCGTTCCACGGCATGGTGTTTGGAAGGTAGCTCATAGTGCTGCTGACGGTCTTTTCTCGCCAGCTCCAGCGACTGGCAGGAAACGGTGCAAGAACGTCGTCAGAAGCTGGCAACGCATCGCTTTGCCGCGTCGTGTCGTTGCTGCAAGATGCCGTGCGAAAAAGATGAGAGAGAGAGGCGAATAAGCGAGAGAGGTGAGAGAGATGGACAGAGAGATGGAGAGAGAGAGAGAGAAACAGAAGGAGAGAGAGAGAGAGAGAGAGAAAACGAGAAGAAGAGAGTGTGGTAGACGGAAAGAAGACAAAGGAAGAGAACCTTCCTTCTCAACTGAAAGAATAATGAAGAAATAATGAAGAAACGGTGAAAAAAAATACAAAATAACTAAGAGCACCAAGAGCTCCGACCTGTACACAAACGAGTCAGCTGCCCCAGCCACAAAAGTACGTAAAATTGAGCCAGGAATTGTTGGTAAAACGCACTCCTGCCAGCCGCCTGGCAAAGTTTAATGCCAGACCTGCCCAGCGCTGAATGGCTGAAGTAGAAGACAAAAATGCAAAGAGAAAATCGTATTTGGAGAGCCACAAAATTCCATCCTGTGGACTTTTTGGCGTCGTAGTGGGCTGTAAGCTCCTTCGGAGGGGTGGGCTTTTCGGGATCCCGTTGTCCTGTCGCATTGGTGGGACGATGACGCAGGTGAGCAGACGTTGGCACCGCTTGTCACGTGTGCATTTATTGCTGAGGTAATAGGTTGGCCATCTCTGTTTGGCAGCGTCACAGCTAAAGGATAGCTACGTCGTACTCGTATCGTATCCATATTCCATTCAGCAACGATGTCTTTGTTTCTAACCCCTGAATGCCACAACCGCGTCTCAAAACCTTACGTCGGCGGGCCGATCTCTGTAAAACTTTCCGGCTCCACATGATTATACTTTGGTTCAATGAGAGCAGTCTCGTTTAGAGCCGTCGGGCCTCCTGCTCATAATCTATCGGGGGCAGAAGCATTTCCAGCATGCTTTAGCAAGGGGCTTGCCAGCAATCTCGAGAGCTCCGCTAGTCGGTGTTCTTCTGTCCGCATCTAGGGTGTGCTGTTGGTGCATTCCAAGACGCCACGCTGCGCAATGCTGTTCTCGAGTCCCTTGTCGATGTTAACCCGACAATTTTACGTTTAAGATATCCTTAGAGTCGACGTTGGCGTTCCTAGCTGTCGTGCACAAATTGCACTTCGTAGAGATCGAGGTAGGTTAGTTGAAGTTCTCTTGAATGCGGGAATTACAACAACCTACAGTCGTCTACAACACCGCACCGACTGCCGTTTTTTTGACGTTTTCGTGAAGCAATAATATCAGGCTGCAAAAGAAGCTGTTGTATTGTTGTGGAGACGATGACGCACTGTAACTGTACCAAGTATCCATATTACTCCATATTACACCGTAAGCAGTCTGATTACATCACGTGATACAAAGCTGCTGAGGTAATTGCATTTGTAGCTTTGCTCTGCTGGAGAAAAAAAGGAAAGCCAAAGAAGTTCTGTCCAATTGCAGAGTTGCAGCTTTTCTTTTTTTTGTCCTCTTTTTCCGTCGTCTCCGCTTCCGTCACGATTCCACACGCGTCGCCATCTGCGAGATCTTTGTGCAACATCAGCCCATTGTGCTTGTTGAGTTGCATCAGCAGCTCTCTGTTCTGGTAGAAAGAGAAGCTAGCCGAGCTCCATCAAAGATTCTCTTGTGTTTTCCGTTTTTTTTTGTATCGAACGTTTTTTTTTTTTTTTTTTGCAATCATGACCGAGTATAACTATGGAGGCACAGAGGAGGAAAACGCAGAGATTCGACGCTTGCATGTTGAGCTCGTAAGTCTCTCTAGCTGTTTGCCGCACCACCCGTCTTTTTTTTTTTTCCTGCTAACAGCACATGCAGGACGCCGACTCGGATAGCTTCGAGACATGGGAGAAGTTGATCAACGTTTGCGAGGCGATGGACGGCGGTCTGAACCGCAACTCGAGTCCAACCGCTCTGGCCACTATGCGTGACGCCTACGACCGCTTCCTGCTCAAATTCCCTCTGTTGTTTGGCTATTGGAAGAAGTATGCCGACTTCGAGTTCAACATTTCTGGCCCCGAGGCCGCCGAAATGGTCTACGAACGAGGTTGCGCAAGCATCACCAACTCGGTGGATCTGTGGACCGAGTTCTGTTCCTTCAAGACAGAAACCACTCATGATCCTCAGCTGGTGAGAGAGTAAGTCTCAGATGATTCTGCATATGGGTCTTTTAAGACCCCCCCCCCCCCGGCGGGGGGCGCCCGCCCGGGGGGGGGGGGGTGGGGGGTGTGGGGGGGGGGGGGGGGGGGGTCTGCGCGGTCGAAATCGCCGGGGTTCATGGCCATGCGCAGATCCCACAGACGCATGGTCTGGTCCTTGCCGTTG
>JADHKP010000075.1:0-131095 GCA_019925385.1 Raffaelea deltoideospora | reverse complement strand
CGCGCGCCGCCCGCCCCGCCCGCCCCCCCCCCCCCCCCCCCCCCCCCCCCCCCCCCCCCCCCCCCCCCCCCCCCCCCCCCCCCCCCCCGCCCCCGCCCCCCCCCCCCCCCCCGCGACAAGACAACTTACTTTGAGCAAGTCAACTTCTAGTCTGCTGTTCGTGGCTTTCAGGTCTGCAATTTCCGCTTCCAGCCGCCTTTGAATTCTTGAGGCTTCAGCTTCGAAGGACTTCTGCAGCAACTCAGCCTGCTTCTGCATTTCATTTTTGCTTTTCCGATGCTCCGCTTGAATTTGGCTAAAAAAAAGTTAGCACCCTGCGAAATTAGACCACCCAGGGTGAGTCAACTCACAGTATTTGCTCTTCATGCTTCCGAAGCATAGACTGCTGTAGGCTCGCGGCCTTGCTGAGTTCGCTAGCCGCTGTATCTTTTGCCTGCTTGTGCTGCGCCTGTTCTTGACTAAGCGAACTCTCGAGGAAAGATATCCTCTCTTGTGCATCTTGTAATGCTCGTTCTTTCTCCTTAAGTTCAAGTCGGAGCGAGTCGACCAATTCTCGGGAGATGCCTTGCTGGACGCCATTTGTAACAACCGATATCTCTATACCTGGAGGGCGGTCAATGGAGCGCAAAAGGCGACTGTAGTTGTCCTTGAAAAACTCAACAAATGTAGCATCGAAATACACATCTGGGAGTTTCTGTTCGGCAAATGGGTCAAGCTTTTGGGGTGTGACTTCAAAGTCCCGAAGCCACGGGTGTGTTCTCAAGTTGCTTAAGCGTTCAATGTACCGATCGCGACCCATGCTGCCAATGAGAATGTCATAAAGCGTTTGCCTGGGAATTGGCGAGTCCTTGGTTGAGAATTCATAGAGAATGCCAAGGAGTAGAGCAGACAGGCCCTGGACCACTGTATCGCTACTCGAGCTTCTTGCCACAATTTGGACAAATCCCTGCACATTGCTCCCTTCACACAGAAAGTCATTCACACCATCCATGTTCTCAAATATCCAACATAACAGTAACATCAAATATCCAATTACAACACGCTCATCGGCGCCCCGGCTGATGCTCGCAAGTAGATGTGCTGCAGTCGTCTGAATGCTTGTCACAACCTCTTCTCCGCTTGATTCATCCCCTTCGGTCACAGCCATCACCATGGCTTTTGCCTTTGGGTCATCATATATCAAATGAAGCATGATGACAGCAGCAAACCAAAGGCGGTACGGATCGTTAATAAGAGGCTCCGTGGGGAAATGAAGAAGAGCTGTCAAAAAGTTTGCCATTTCGTCAGCACCAGAGACATGTCCGTCTATAGCTCGTTGCAAGAAATGCAACCGCACGGTCTCGTGGTTGTAAAGATATGCCTTTAGGCATTCGCAAGCGGCCATTCTCACGTCAAAGAGCTGGGCAGCATGAACGCCCAACGTCAGATCAAGCAGCCCGTCAATGACGTACACAACATGATGGGCACCGCTCTTATCAGGAGTGTTGACACCGTTTCCATTCGCATGCAGTTCGGCCGGAGCGGGTACTTGTAACTGGGCAAAATTCTCTTGGAGTTTGGGGTTGTTCCGAATAATCGCGGAACAAGTAGTCAGAGCCTTTGTTATGTAAAGCCGAATTAGCAACCATGATGCAAGAAGCAAATTGAAAAGAGCTGTATAGCAGATAATATCTCACCTCAGCTCGAATCTGAATTTCAAAAAAAGAGTTGAAAGACAGTTGAAGTGCTTGATACAATACGCCATGGCGCCAAAACTCTGTCTGGTTTTGACTTGTACCGCTTCCTCCAGGTACCAGAAACAATCGAATCACAGCTAGAAGTGCGTATATATTCCTATTCACTTGCGTTTGAGCCCAATCTGCCATTTCATCGCCAGGTTTCGCCGCGGCACCGACACCCTCGAGAAGACGAGATATTTGTGCAGTGCACATCGATTCTCGAAATAAAGCCTGGTTGTGTGGATTCGCCCGCAAGAGATTTGCCAGCAAAATCAAACAGTCTTCGACGACACGGTCGCCATCAGCAACAGAGCCCTCAATGTCAATGATCTTAAATATTCGCTCAAACGCGTTCTCAAATGCAACCAATTTTTGAATTTCAGCCGAGTTTGGCGTTAGGTATGTGAGCAGTGTAATGGCCTCGTTGCGAATTACGTCCCTTTTATCGTCAAGAATTGCCACCAGTCTTGAGATACCCAGGGGCGCAGTCAGTATACATTCTTCTGTTCGATCTGTCCGGGCTGCCAAAATTGCGGACAGGAGTTGCAGAGAGTACAGTCGCGAGTAAAACTCATTAGTCTCAAGAAAATCAAGCAAAAGAGTGATGTTCTCAAGTCTTTGTGTGAATTCATCGGCGAGCCAAAGAGCAATCTCTTCTGAAGCTTCTGGACTACTTTCGTTGGGATTGAAAAGCATAAGCAAAGTCTCAAGAACAACTTTGACTGTATCAACATCTTCTCCGTCTTTTGCTAAGCTTCCAATCAAGCTACGCAAAGCTCCCGAAGCAACTGACGCCGGATAATCTTTAGCAAAGCTCCGTAAACCAAGAATAGCACCTCGTCGATCTTCAAGCAAAGTAGCTGAGCTCAAGCGACCGCTCAAAACTGAGATGGTCTCGCTCACGGACTGCTTGGCCGGAGCGGTCGCGATAGAGAACATGGCTGCTTTACCGGATTGTCGTCTCCGGCACTACAGCCATTGAAAATTCAGTCAAGGAAATTGCTCCAAAGTTCAAACAAAAACACTCTCCTCCATGTCGAATCCAAGAAGAACCGTTTTGCGTTTAAATTCGGCTAAGCAGCACCGGATAAAATAAGATTCGAGTTCATAAGTTCTGCGCGAAGTAGTGCACTGGTAGATCCAGCATGGTAAGAAAATGTGTAGTTGCGGAGCTTGCTGTGTTTCTAGATCGTTGATGACAAGTCTTCTTTAATTTCTCTGGTAGCAATATTAATGGTAGGGATTTTCACGTGCGTGCATCACGTGCTTAAAATACCAGCCACAGAGAAGTTACTTACTTGCTTGGGCCAACGGAAAAATCTCTGACCTTAAGCTAGAGAGCAAGTAATACGATGTACGAGTATTCATCGCTTTACGAGTATATCATTTGAAGCCCCGCCCAGCCTTCCCGTTAACACGTCGCTCTCCGTGCCTTTCTTGGTTTTTATTTGTCTATTCTTTTCTTGTCGATATATGGATAACTGATAGTCTAGAGGGGGCCACTAGTGAGAACGTTGTACGAGTACAAAGGTGACTGAGTATTTTGCACGGAAACAGTGGAGTCGCGCCCGAAACTGAACGGCTAGCCAAAATCGAGTTCCTTTCACAAAGACTTTCTACGAGTATATTCAACCTCCCATATATTGTTTTCCAGATTTGAGCTGAAGTGCGATTGTGCCACAAATGAAGCAGAGCACTGCGTACCAAAACCTCGAAACAACACTTCGTTCGCACTCTTTAATTATATCCGGTATTTGCTAGCGGTCAAATATCGTCACACCCACAGTTTGGAATCAAGAAAAATAGGCATCGCTTGTAAACATGGGTATTCCCGCGGCTTTTCGATGGCTTTCCAGCAAGTATCCGAAAATCATCTCTCCAGTGATCGAGGAAACACCTCGCACCATGGAAGATGGTACTGTGATCCCTGTGGATACGACTGGACCAAATCCCAATGGGGAAGAGTTTGATAATCTCTATCTTGATATGAACGGCATCGTTCATCCTTGCTCTCATCCTGAGGACCGCCCTCCACCAAAAGACGAAGAAGAGATGATGCTTGAGATTTTCAAATACACCGACCGTGTTGTTAACATGGTACGGCCGCGAAAACTTCTGATGATTGCTGTCGGTGAGTGTTGTTTATATTGATATGCGTCACATAATCTGACCGGGGTGCTTGATTGCTAACTTAAGATACTTACAGATGGTGTTGCACCCCGTGCAAAAATGAACCAACAACGGTCGAGGCGTTTTCGGTCTGCCCAAGAGGCCAAGGATAAGGAAGAGGACAAGCAAGAGCTTTTAAAATTGCTGAAGCAGCAGAACGGTGGCGTGCTGGCAAACGAAACTTTGGAGTCAGTTTCAAAAAAAGCATTCGATTCCAATTCCATCACTCCAGGCACGCCATTTATGGACATTCTAGCTGAGAGTCTACGATATTGGTGTGCATACAAGTTAAACACGGATCCAGCTTGGGCCAAAATGAAAATTATCATTTCAGACGCCACTGTACCTGGTGAGGGAGAACACAAGATTATGGCATTCGTCCGTGAGCAACGTGCCTCACCTAATCATGATCCGAATACGCGACACGTCATTTATGGATTGGATGCCGATCTCATCATGCTAAGTCTGGCTACACACGAGCCTCATTTCCGGGTGCTGCGTGAGGATGTTTTTTTCCAAGACAGCAAGCCGAGGCTGTGCAAACTTTGTGGTCAAAAGGGCCACGATTCAGCAGCTTGCAAAGGCGAAATAAAAGAAAAAGATGGCGAGTTTGATGAAAAAGACAGCGAGCATCCTCTAAAACCTTTTATTTGGCTGCATGTCTCAGTGTTGAGGGAGTATCTCGCTGTGGAGCTTGATGTGCCACGGCTGCCTTTTCGCTGGGATCTGGAGAGAGCTATTGATGATTGGATTTTTCTTTGTTGCTTCGTTGGCAATGACTTTCTTCCTCACCTTCCTGCTCTCGAGATTCGCGAAAATGGAATCAATACTCTTACCGCCATCTGGAAAGACAATCTACCTTATATGAATGGATATGTTACAAAAGACGGCCACGTGGATTTAGAGCGGGCACAGTACATCATGTCCGGTTTGGCGAAACAAGAAGACAGTATATTCAAACGAAGAAAGGCACAAGAAGATCGGCGAGAAGAAAACGCCAAGCGCCGCAAACTGCAGGAACAAGGCCGAGAACGGGATTCACTCCGCGGCGTTAACAACAAGGCCGGCGGTGACCAGCGGTTTGCAGAGAGCACAGCAGGACTTCACCTTCACCCAATTGCAAACTTTCCAACTAACCTACCAAGGGCAGTCACCCACGAAATGGTAGTAAATCGAAGTTCCGATCAACATGCCAACACTGCAAACAAAAGCGCAGCTAGTATTCTAAAAAGCCGATTGCAGGGCACCGGACCGCAGGGCCGTATCGAGGTCGAGGACGCCGGCAAAGATAGCGCTATTGCCAACGAGGCTTCTTCAATAGAGGAGTCTTCATCTTCAGCACTAGGAAAACGCAAAGCATCTCTCATGGATGATGATGATGCTAGCACCCCTGGAGCAAGCAAACCTGACACTCCAGTATCGTCCGAAGAGGGCCACCCGGATACCGTCCGGCTGTGGGAGGAAGGTTATGCTGACCGGTACTATGAGCAAAAGTTTGGTGTTGATCCGAAAGATATTGCTTTCCGCCATAAAGTTGCTCAGTCTTATGTTGAAGGCCTGGCGTGGGTGCTTCTTTATTATTTCCAGGGATGCCCGTCATGGGAATGGTACTATCCCTACCATTATGCGCCATTTGCTGCAGATTTTGTCGACCTCGGTAAGATGCAGCTGAGTTTCGAGAAAGGTCGAATATCCAAGCCCTTCGAACAGCTGATGAGTGTGCTTCCTGCTGCTTCCCGGCACGCCATTCCGGAGGTGTTTCACAATCTCATGACAGACGAGGATAGCGAGATTATCGATTTCTATCCAGAAACATTCGATATTGATTTGAACGGTAAAAAGTTCGCTTGGCAAGGCGTGGCTCTGTTACCCTTCATCGATATGAGACGACTGTTGCGTGCAGTGGAAAAGAAATATCCATTGTTAAACCCAGAAGATCGGGCCCGCAACGAAACAGGAAGAGTTGTTATGATGATATCCGACGCCAACACAGAGCTGTACGATGAAGTCACGTCGAATTTCTATTCCAAGCGGAAAGACACGGTGGAACTAAGGCTTAACCCACGAATAAGCGGTGGAATTGCTGGAAGCGTTGGGAAGATTGAGGATTATGTCCCGCATGGTTCTTTGCCGTATCCTCTGCAAGGAAAGGCGCTTCCTGATTTGGAATATGACCGATCTCTTAGGTGAGTTTCGCTTTGAAGATCTGAGTTGTGACTACTCACCTCACTTTTTGCTCACCTTATGTCTCACATTTAGTGTCTACTACGACCTCCCGGCCTCTTCGCATGAACATAAGTCAATGCTTTTGCGCGGAGTAAAGCTTCCAGAGCCGGTGCTGACTCGAAGCGATAAGGAAACATTGCTGGCAAAGGGGTCACGCTCGGGACGAAGCTATGGTGGTGCACCGCTAAGTAACAACTACGGAGGCAACGGGAGATACAACAACTACAACAATGCCAATAACGGTTCTTGGTCTTCTGGCAGCACCCGAGAGCAGCCTATCAACTATGGGCCCGGTGTGCCGCAGCACCGACAAAGTCGGCAAGATTGGCAGCCGCAGTATCATCGGAATGATTACGGTGGCCGTGGTTACCATGCGCCACCCCCTGCCCCGTACTGGACGGCGCCACCACCACCAGGTTACCCATCCGCGAGAAACGGGCAGCCTCCACTACCACCGCCTCCTCCCCAGCATTTTAATGGCGGGCGATACGATGGCGGTGGTGGCAGGTGGAATCAAAACTATTCCAACAATCGTGATATTCCCCCTCCACCTGGGACATATGGCAATCAACCATACAGGTCTCAGGCTGGCTATAACGGACCTGGTCATAGGCAAAACGGATATCGGTCTTGGAATAATCGTGGCTCGTAAGAGCTCCCATGTGTTTTTGTTTTTTGTCTTTTTTTAAAAAAAATTAAGCTATGGCTTCGGAGGCTTTTGCGCAGATTTTACTTATCAATTATCAAATTCACGAGGCGGGGTTTGAGTCTGAAGGTTGGAAAGTCTCATTGCTCTTGCCCCGGTAAACTATAGAGACCGCCTTAGGGACATATCTGGGGTGGCCTTAGTTGCTAGTGTTTGAGAGAGCTTCGAAAATCTAATTCTCCCCTGTATGTACTTCTGTATTAGAACGTTTCTTTTTAGATACAATTTGTTGTTTATGTCCCATGCACTCGCTTTTAAATACTCCATATAACGATTAGCCTTCCGACAACGTACTCGTATGAGTACGAGTAGTGGCGAGATTTAAAACATCATGCAATCTTCAGACACTTATAGGTACGAGGGAAAGTTTCTCAGCTGGTATGGATATTGTGAATTGATGTACGGAGTAATAATTCATACAAGTACGCCAGCAATTCTTTTAATTTTTAACGTAACACTATTACAAAGCATTTTGCCTTGGTGTTGCCAACCCCTGAATTGAAGAACTAGTACCCCGCGCCGTTATGATAAACGAAATCGCTATATGCCATATAAAATATTGCAACCCCCGTTTAGGGCCTGAGCGGCGCAAATCAATCCAAACAATATGCAGGATAATTATTCAATCACTCATCAGACACACCCTGAGGGAAGGCGAGAAACCACATATCCCAAATAGGTGACAAAGTGGGAGATTTCAAGCTGATCAGGTCCGTGTTCTCTTTTTTTGTCTGGACTGAAGAGAACTCCCTCCTTCGTTAGCTACAGACCAGAAACCCCACTTCAACATTGTCAGCCTTTGCTGCCGTCGCAGCTGGTCTCTTCGAGAACTGTACCCAAGAACTACGCAAAGCTTGCATTGTGTGAGCTCTCGCAGTAAAATCAAAGTGCTGGAGAAGTATAAACAAAAGATGCTTTCTTGCTAGGTTCTACCTAGCTTCTGCTTTCAAAATGAGTGGCGACGCAGGCTTGGTTGGTTGCCTCGTGGAAAGACTTACCACAAGGGTATGATATCATCTGCCGCGTTTTTCTTTGCCTGTTTCTAACTGGTTGGGTGGCCTTTTATGGAGAGTAAGCTAACACTAGACGGTGCACTCTGCTTTAGCTGCCTCATCGAACCGGTGCTGACGGTGACAGCCTCGTTCACGATGAGATTGTCACCATCACGCGAAAAACTCTTGTCAACATCAGCTCTTCCTCCATCTTGATTGTGCTTGAATCCCTTCTGTCTCTCCTCGAGGAGCTTTCCCGCCCGCTCAGCAGACATATTCTGAACCACCCACCACATGTATTGTCGTCTGAACTGTTTGTTCTCTCTCTCTTTGCAGACTGTTGTTCCAGCCATTGGAAAGCTTCTGCACTGTCCAAATCCGAGAATGTACGGAGTAGCCCGTCTAACCAAGAGATGGCGGCCAATTTGCCACCGGTCATCTTAGAGGGTTCTATGGTACGGAGGGTTTTTGATGTCGTGAAGCTCTTCATGACACCCTTGCCAGAAGGATATGTGCTTTCCTCAAAAACAATTCTTGATGACAGCGTTGGCCAAAGTGTTGACGTTCTATGGGAAATGCGGGACCTGCCTAAGACACCAGTCTCGCCACCGTCCGAAGAGGTTCCTGATATGAAGCAGGTACTTGAGCTTCAAACGGCCGAGATTGAGAGCAGTCTGAGAACAATCGTGGAGTATGTGACTGCTTCAAGCTGGTCCTCGTCACTAGATTATATTAAGGGTGTTATTTATAACATCAGAATGACAATGCCTTCTCAAGTTCCTCCGCCTGGCATTCCTGCTTCGTCGGAGGAAGAAAGAAGTGCTCTTGTTGCGCTACGCATGATGGCATTTTTTTGGGTGAATCAGCAAAGACTTGGTCAGATCATCCAAGAAGTTTGCTCGAGTTTTTTGCACTTCCGGAAGCCTTTTCAGAATGCAATTGCTGTCTCAACCCCAGTCCTCATTACCAGATGGATTGATCGTTATCCACAGGAATTTGTCAATTTGCATGTTATGCACCTCCGCGTCGAAGGTGGACCAGAGACTTTATTTGACATGGCTCAAAGTGTTGTGGATACCGTGAGGAGAAAGAGCCAGTTGTATCCGTTTCAAACTACACTGCTCTTTCTCGTTCCCGATGTTTTTGAAGTCGCAAGCAACATGCGAGATGCTAAGGGTGGTGGCGTGGCTAAAAAGGTTGCATTTTTGGAAAACTTACGAAAAATGCTACGGAACAGAAATGAGCAAGCAGTTTACTGTTTGGTTTCTTTGCTCCGTGTTGCCCGTCATTTCGATGCAGAAGGCGACTCGGCTCTCATGAGTTATGCTATTGATGTTCAGGATGAAGTGCGTGATGCAATTTTTCGAAAAGCACCGAGCTCTTCAGACGCCCTCTCGTCGGACCAAGATCTTCTCACCGCTTCTTTTGTCAGCCTGGCTCATCTTAATTTTGAAATATCGGCGGAATCGCTTGCACGCAAATGCCTCGCGCCATCTGCCCCCCAAAGTTTCAAAATTGCGGTCATTCAAGCATGCTCATACTTCGCCAGGCTTGATACCAGCGAGAAATACGAGCCATTGTTTAATGCAGCCTCTCCTTTCATTCAACGTCAGCTGAGGGTAAGTTGTTATTGTGCAACTGTCATATTAATCGAAAGAAGTGACCGGGTGATATGTTGACACGTCTCCATCAACAAAGGAGCTTTCATCTCAGCTGATGAGTACGACTGCAAATAACAATTCCAATCAACAAAGATCCACGGAGCAAAAGTCTACCATTGCGATGATATGCAATATTCTCACCTTCTTGAATGCATCTCCGTCGTCTCTTTTTGAGATGGTCCAGCCGAATTCCGATGACCAAGACAAGATGTTCCAAGACAACTTTAAATCATTCATCTCTTGCATGGTTGCTGGAGATGGAACAATCAGGCGGTTGGCCGTTTCTGTCGCACCGCAACTATTTGCCCATGAGGCCGTTGTGCGTTACCGCAAAGGTTCATATCTAGCCTCCGAAGAATTTAAAGCATTCTTTTGGAACTCGACGTGAGTGTTATCAATTCGGCAATATCAATATTTATGGCACCCCTCCCCTCTAAAAGCCCTAAAGTGATCTTTCATTATTCAGACTGACAGGGTTATTCAGATCGCTTGTCCTCACTTCTATGTGTGACAAAATTAGTCCTTTCGGACTGGACTCTGGGCTGAGGACAATTCATGATTATCTAGGATCTCGTCTTCTACTGCTCAACTCAGTACCTGTAAGTACCATATAACGTGTCGACCTTCAGCGTTAAAGTCACCATTTTCTGAGAGCTTCTCGGTTACCTCTCCAGTACTTAAATCTTAGTATTTTCTTAGTTATTAACTTTACCAAAGGAACTTTCAGAGCTATCAGAAGAAGTTCCGGAGCGTACTGCGTGCTCCACGAAGTTGGAGACGCTTTTTCTAGTCTCTCTTTGCTCTGCGGATATTGAGATTTGCCGGCTAGTCACTTTGTGTATAGGGCAGTTTTTGGAGGAGTGTACAATCATAGACGCTGCCTCAAAGGTTGCCAAGTCCTCGTCCACTCTTCTTCGAAATGGGGACATATTCCACGAGATTGCATCGCGGGATTTCCGTTTTACTGGCCTTGTCGCCTTTCAACGACGAGTCAATAGCCTTTTAAGGAAGATGCAATATCCCAGCATGGGAATTCTTGATGCATGGGAGATTGCATTCGACAAGTGGCTTCATCTTTCTAAATATATCTCGACAGCGCCATCCGATTCCATTTCGGAAAAGACGATTGTCGAGTGGCGAAATTATTCGGGCTTTTTGGCCTCTCTGGGTGGCATTTGTACTGCAGACCAGGCAATCATTCTCGAAGAGCCAAGCATAAGCGGCTTGCGATGGATTGATAGACTACCCTCTGAGAACTTGGAGGAACCTCTCCTCGATCGTTTTTTAAGGCTAAGTATTCAGCTTTTAGCCTGCAGCAATATTCGGGTTCGTGAGACTATGAGAGAAGTTTTATCAACAGAAATATCACCGACACTCTATCATGCTCTCTTTAAAAGCTTGGATACCGATCTTGAAGCTTTATTCTCTGGCGCTGCAGGGCAGTCTCCCAGAAGTGTGGACAACGGTATCGCTTTTGCAGAACAGGCCGTGTCTCTTCTTCGAGCCTTGGTTGAAAGGCTGGACTCACCTTCCGATCTCGGAGCGGCGTCGTCTGTTCATCTGGGAAGTCTGGCTCTCAGCTTTGCAAAATTTTTAGACTCGACTCCCGATACCACGAATAGTTTGCGCGTAAAAATCAAGACTTGTCAACTTTGCGAGTCTGTGACGAAGAGGAAAGAACGATTAAACTTGCGCGACGACATTCATATCAGAAACCAGCTTCTGGAGAACATATTTGGCTGGATCGCAAGACCCCAGTCACCTACTGGCCATCCGTATGGAGGGATTTCAGGACGCCAGGATGAGCCGGCTCGATTACAACGAGATTTGGATAGAGCTTGCTTGAAAGCTTTGGCTGAGCTCACTTACCGACTTCCTCTTCAACCCAATGACGGACAATCAGATGTTGGTTCGAGTGATTTGAAGTCACACATGTTCCATACTTACTTCAACCGCTTTCTCTCGTTGCTCAACCTGGAGTCAGCAGATGCCGTTAGAGGAGAACGGGGAGTTGGCACCATCCGAGACGATGGTACCTCCTCCTCTGAACTTGCCATTACCATTCTTTCCAACCTTCTGAGTGCCAATCTTGATGTTGGTTTGAAGCGATCTCTTAGCATCGGCTACCATGAGAATGTAGAGATTCGCACGGCTTTTGTTCGAGTCTTGTATAACATTTTGATGCAAGGAACGGAGTTTGGCAATTTGTCTGATACTGCAGTGAGCGACAAGTACGACGATTTGATAGACGTAAGTAAACACAATTTTTCACGGCCTTTACGGGACCAGTTTTCTGCTTTTGTTTGAGAAACCTAACTCTTTCATTCAGCTTCTCACCAACGACACTACCCTGGCGACGGCCATGTCAGCAGTCTGTCCAAGCTCCGAGGTTGACGAACTAACCATTTCATTACTAAATGTGTTTGAGAGCCGGAGTCAAGGATTTGTTCTTCTTGAAGCGCTGATTAGGCTCGAGGTTGAGGAAACCGGTATGTTTTTTACCCTGCGTGCTATCGTTTTAGTTATTTAGATATACTAATGCATGGTCGGGGGGGGGGCAATGTGCATAGAAAATGAGTCGGAGCTTCTCCGTAGGACCTGCGTCGCGACAAAGATGCTTTCTGTTTATGCCAAGTGGAAGGGTGGTGCCTACTTGAAATCAACTTTACAAAAAGTTGTTGAACGGCTGATGATGACGGCAAACGACCTCGATTTCGAGCTTGACCCTGCTCGTGTATCGTCGCCAGAGGAACTGGAAAAGAATGCTCTACAGCTCACGACCGTCGCAGGTGTCTTTATCGAGGACATCTGTTCATCGTCGTCTAAAATCCCAATCGAGTTTCGCAAAATTTGCAACATTGTATGTCACTTATGCGGTTTGAATATATTGGGGTGGTTCTGTTCGTTATCGAAATCGCTAATTTAGGCTATCGTTAGATCTCATCGACGGTCACGACGCGCTTTCCAGAATCCAAATACACTGCCGTTGGGGCATTTATATTCCTTCGGTTCTTTTGTCCTGCGATTGTTGCCCCAGAAGTAGAGGGTTTGGTAACCACAACCCCCACAAGAGAAATGCGAAGAGGCCTTCTTTTGATTGCCAAAATAGTACAGAATTTAGCCAACAACGTTCTGTTTGGGGCCAAGGAGCCATACATGTTCTCTTTGAACAAATTCCTTTCGCAAAACATTTATGATGTTACAGCTTTTTTAAGGAAGATATCGGTATGGCCGAATCTTATATGGACAAGTTTGAAAATGATGACATGATCTAACGACATACAGGTTGTCCCAGAGGTTGTTAATGCTCCTGCGGAGGGGGATTCGATTGACGTCAGTGCAGCAGTTTCTCTGCATCGGTTCCTTTATGAGCATTGGGACCTTGTGCGACAGCGGCTTGCATCTCAAGAGCGAAGAGACCACCTTCGGGCTGCCGGAAATGGCACTCGAATGCGACCGCCAGTGCTTGAGCCTCTACGGGCTCTCATCACCAATCTGGGCTCACCTCCCTTGGCCATCACATGGAACAGACCGCAGATCACACTCAACAGCCCACCAGCATATTCTCGGTTCCAGAACTTCATGCTTCGGAATGCTGTTAGAAGCACCGAGTCTTATGTTACGGCTCGTACAGTTTATGATGGAGGCGAAAGCAAAGTCCGTGCTGTTGTCACCAAGTAAAACTGATGCACGTTCGTCTGCTAACTAAGGGATAGGATGGGTTATCTATCATATGCCTCATTCTGCGCAACATTGACATCGAGGCGGTCGATTACGATACGCTTATATATTGCTTTTTTAAGGTGCGGCTAACATTACGCTGTTTTGAACTTCCTTTGGGACCTCCAAGCTAACTAGCGATAGATTGCAAGTAGGCTTTGGCATAAGCCGTTCGGGCTCATTATTGACGCAACATGCTACAGTGGGCAGAGTGAACCGCAGGATGAGTTATTTGAGAAGTTGGAAATTCTCATGCCCACGGAGCTCTGTCGGCAATTATCCCGAATTTATGTCTATAATATGAATAGCGCTTTCCGGTAGGCTAACCTCTTACTTTGTCCGTTGTCAAATTCAAGCTTATGGCCCGAGGCTTGTACTGACATAACGCAGAAAATGCTTTCGGCGGGTTCTCCGCACGGCAGCAAAGAACGATGAGAGTGTTTTCCACCCAGCTAACGTGGAATATCATTTGATATCCAACATGCACGACCTGCAGGCGCATTTTCATCTGACTCAACTGCCTCTACCGAAGGAAACAATCAGCGTCTTAACCGATACCAGATTCTTCTTTCAGCAAGTCACTAGACTGTCGAGATCGAGAGGGAGGATCGAGGTTGCCATCAAAGTTGGGAGCCAGTTCGTTCAGATCACAACAACAAAAAAACAGGAGATCCACCAAGGTTTCGGTTTAAGCGCGATGTTCAACGACATATTTCACCTGGGTGACATTGAGCAGACGCCGTCATCTATACAGCCTGACGACGAGTCCTCTTTTGGGCTGAGGGCTGACAATGGGAAGATCGTGATGTATTTCTCGAGCAGCCAAAAGGTGGACATTCTCCAGGCGATTAAGGGAGCCAAGGCGAAATATGGAAAGGATTCTCGGGCACCGAAGACCTTCGAGCGCCTTGTTCGTCCACAGGATGTTCCGGGAACTTTGCTCAACCTATCTTTGGCCAACTTGAGTAGTGCAGATCACACCCTACGTCTTTCCGCCTACAATCTACTTGGAGCACTGTATCGAGCTTTCAAATTTACCTCGGCTTCTAGCGTGTTGTGTATGAGAGGTAAGTTACACGGAGGATGGTAATGGACGGATCAACGTACAGTTTATTTTAGTTGTGTTTTCGCTAACTCCAAAGCAATAATACCACAGATCTGTCTGTGCCTTTGGACCTGTCTAGTTTCATTATTCGCGTTAGCAGCAAACTTGCAGAAACCGAGCCTCAACTCACTATGGATTTCCTAACCGAATTCTTCGTGGGCTGGGAAAGCTTTTTAGACGAGCAGAAGCCTCTCGGGCTTGCTTATATGGCACCGTGGTTACCTGGCCTTCGAAACTGGCTTCTTGCGTCTGAAACCGAGAGCGAAAAAGCAAAGGACAAAATTGCGGCCATCTTCAGAAGTCTTATTGATGTTGCCATATCGGACCCATGCTTGAATTTTGCTTTGGAGCAGACGGTATGGACAAAAATCTACCAGGACGAGACCCTCCTGGACATATTTCTGGAAGAGATTGTTAAAAGCGGGCTCTCCTCCGGCATGCATGAAGAGCAGGCTGAAGGTCTCACGTCGATAGTTACCGCATTAGGCACCATTACTCTACGCGGAAAGATCATATCTCGACTGAGAAAGGCGCTGAATCGCTCGTCTTTGCGCCCGACAAAGCACTTGCCAGACAATGTTGTATGGGGAGAAATTTGCGTCCTACTTAAGTTTTGCGTCGCTCTGTCTTTTGACTGCGGAATTCAGTCCCAGTTTTACTTGCCGGAAATCTTCCACATTGTCACCATGCTGGCGAATATCGGATCATCAGATATTCGCTTCATCGTGCACAGGTTGCTTGCAAACTCTATTCATTCGATATGCACGTCATTCTCCCTGGACGAGGCAAGAGTGAGCAAGCTCAAAGGAGCTTTAGAGTCTTTGTCAGAAGGGAGGAACGATTTCTTTTCGAACCACACAGCGCTGGTTCGCGATGGTGCCTCGATTTCCACGAACCAAGAAGTAGGACCAACACTTGCGGCAACGGAAAGCCTAGCTGCTCTGCTATTCGAGGTGTGCTCGGTTGCTGCACCATGTGTAGACACTGGCAATGCCTGGCGAGCCCGGTGGATGGGTCTAGTTGCAAGCACAGCCTTTCAGAATAACCCCGCCATACAACCTCGAGCATTCACTGTCATGGGCTGTCTCGCGCGTGAAGAGGTGGATGATGATTTACTCTACCAAGTCTTAGTAGCTCTTCGCACCAGCATTGGACGATTCAATGACGACAACAACAGCGACATGATGATGGCCATTGTGACGTGTCTGTCGAAGATGATGGCACAGCTACCATCTGCGTCTCGATATGGGCTCCAACTATTCTGGCTAGCCATGTCTCTATTGCGTCTTGTGCCTCCGGGACTCTTTAATTGTACGGCGTTGTTCCTTGAATCAGTTCTGACGAATATCAGCACGTCTGGTGAAATGCGAGGAGAGCGTATGGTGCCGTTCTTGCTACAAGGCCGCATTCCACTCGAAGATGCGGCTCTGGCACTCGATGAAGCATATGGCGTCCACTTCAATGCCGATAGTTTCCATTTTGCGGCGTGCGCGTGCCTCATACGAGGCTTGACGGACACAACTACAAAGTCAACAGCTTTAAGGGTCTTGTCCACGTTCCTTGAAATGACCAGTTGGTCGGCAGCAGGAAAGGGGGGCATCACTGTCGACTTGGTCAACTCACCATACATGGCTCTCATTCTGTCACGCGTAGGAAGTGTGGAGGAGCTAAAGGACAGCTTGTGGCACGTTGGCATAAGCCCGGGAAGTTTGCCAAGCATCTCGATGGTCCACTCAATTCAGGATGTGAGCAAGATGAAGGAAAAGGACCTTCTTTTGAACACGGTTATGGAAATTGTGGATTTCCAGCTTCTCGAAGACGCAATCCAGAACCGGACACTATTGTGGCTCAACAAGCTTGCACTTGAAAAGCCAAACGTTATCGTGCATCTGTAAGGAGATCTTGTTTACTTCTCGCCTTCACCCCTGACCTCCCGTCCATCTACCTCTCTATGTGCCTTCCTCATCCTATGCCTACAGATATCACAGTCACTCTTTCGGGCTATTTTTTGGGCCGTGGACTGGGTCTAACAGCGTTTACAAACAGGTGCGCGCCGATTGCCTCCATTCTTGACGAGGTGCTTCTGCAGTGCCACAACTCGTCCACCCTTGAGGCAGCACATGAATTATTACAGACTCTAAGCTCCACACCGAAATTTGCGCACGCTCTTGACTCCACCGACATGCTAAAAGAAACACTGGAAGACATGGGCTTTGGCGGGCTTTGGCGGTCGTGCTCATTCAACAACCTAAATGATCTTGACGAACATTGTTTTAGTCTGACGGAGAGGTTGATCGAGGTAAGCTATGCATTGTGCGCATCCGGTTACCAATTTGGGCCTGGTAATCGGTTTTGCTATTGCTTTTCGGTGCCATGTTGCCTTTCGAGTTTGGGTTACTGACTACTGCTCCTGTTCAGCTCATAATCATTTAGCGAGGATTATGTTGTTAGTTTGATCTATTTTCGGTAACGGGAGGCTTGCCACGTTTGCCACACCAACTCCCGAATCACCGCAGCCCTAAGTCACTCAGCTGGACTGCGTTTGATCGTTTATTGTTTCGAACTGTTGTGCTCCAAGCAACGACACCTATCTGTGACAAAATAACGGCGAATTTCTGCATGAAAATAAAAGGGTCGCAGTCGCTTGCTAATTTGTAATTTTGACCGTTTTCGTATTTCTTCTTGGCCATTTTTTGTTCCGAGTTTTTATTTTGGGGAAATGACGGACCGAATATGTGCTGCATTGTTCCATTCGTATGACAGATATGATGGGTTCTAAAAAAAAAAAAAAAGCATTACTATTTCCCCAATGATGCGAGCCTCGGCCAACAGGATCGTCTGGTTTTTTGTTACGGCTGATCTCCGTATTTTGTGGTAATCTGCCAAGTGAAGAAAGCACTACGCAAGAGTATGGATATGTGATAAATGAACTCGCGGCTCGCTGATTCGACAAGATGGAAGCTCACGGCCGAGGAGGGAACCAGGCATCTCAGACATCTCAGGCGGTGTTGCACCGTAAGTCCTAGGCTAGTTGTGCAAAAAAGTCTGCGATGCGTGTACTCCGGTTGGCGAACTAAAAGAGCGCAACAAAGTAGGTGTGCGCCGTGGTCCGCAAAACATGAAAACATATGTCGCACCAGGCTTACTATTATTGGTGGTGTACTTTGAAGCTGAGGCCGGGTTCTGCCGAATTTAACGGGGCCCACAAAGCGCACCCGTATCTAATCGGTCTGGCCGACATGCATGAAAGAACAGGGTCAGACAGGCTGGCCAATTTTTCCAGCAGAAAAAAAGCTGGCCGAATTGCGCCTCTATCCATATATCCATATTTCATCTTGCGCCGACCAGCCTCAGCGTGGATCAGCTGCCACTTGCGCAGCTTTGTTGACGTGGTTGTCTTGCAGTGGGCACTCATGGGATGTACGGCATGCGCAGTGCTTGATACGAGTACGTTGCGGCGAGGCTGAGGCTGGTGGACAGGCTGCCTCCAAAGGTTGGGGCGCATTTACGAGCATTTCAATGTGTCAAGCGCCTTTTTGTTGGGGAGGGGCGGCGGGGTGAAAAGTATTTTTTAGCGCCCCAGGTGCTTGGGTCGAGAAGAAGAGGGACGGCGGGGCGGTCTAATCGGCAGCTGACAAGAGGTCTGTTGCGACGGGCACTGCGGAGTGTGGACAAAAGAAGTAATAATAGCAGGTCGAAAAAGGACCGGAAGTCATATCAGCCTAAAAGGGGAGGGGGGGTGAAAATATCACAAAATCATCATGTATTAGTATTTGCGAATACGATCTTGAGGGGATGCCTAGGCATTGTTACGAATCCGATTTTGCATTATTACGAGGGGAAAAAGAAAGCGACAAAAGTCCGAGCCCCCTTTGTTAGCACTCGTGAGTGCTGGGGCAGATGACCAAGGCTCTGCCGTGAGTGCGTAATCTGCTTTAGCTATTGGCTCGCGTGACTAGCAGGAATCGTAGTCACGAGGCGATTATTTTCTCTACGAGCATGGTACAAGTTCAAGTCGAAGAGGACACCTAATACGATTATGAGTAGAATGGTGACACCTTTTAAGTACTCTGTACTCTGTTACAAATAAAATCGCAAGATACTGCCGTACTTGACACAAGTCGACATCACAAGGCCGAAGGGCGCGCAAAGTCAAGGGTGCCAGTAGGAGGGTTCAAAGTTCACTTGAGCAGATTGAGCAAATTGAGCAGATTGGAGCAAGTGCCATCCTCGGATCTTTACGACAACGCGAATCTTCGGCATGTCGTATCGGCTTCAGAACGAACACCCTTATGCCTGCTTTGTGTGAAGTGAGTCGGAAGATTCAGGGACCTCCGGAAATGTCGGGTTGGGCTCGAGAGTGGTAAAAGTTGTGTGAGGTTTACGCGTAAGGTAACTTTTTCTTGTTCCTTCGCATTTTTTCCGCAGCGGTTACCTCTGGAAGCATGACGGGCGTACGAGTATTATTTTGTGGCTTTAGGCCGTTCTGCTCGATATGTTCGCGGACTCCGCCGCCTCGCCTTTTGCTTACTCGTCGGGCAAAGCCAAAGCGGACTTACGGTCGGTCAACGTCCATGAAATTCGGGAGTATTACTATAATACGAAGTTAAAAGCGACAGTGAGTCTATTGGCTGGCTGCAGGGCTGACGAAATCGTTTTACGACGTATTACGGAGTATGGATACACTAACGTACACGTGGTGTACGAAGTATCCTTACGTATGTACGACGTACTGTATTCCATACTCCCTCGTAACCAATATGCTTTGTAGACTGAGAGGATCTTTAGACGGTGTGTCCCACTAAAGGCGAGTGCGGATGGGGAAGCACGAGTACTTCGTACTTCGTACGTCGCACTTTGTAATAACCCCGACATTGGGCCAGACCTGTCTAAGCGCCTTTTGTCGGCAGCCCCGCCAGCGTAAACGGCCTGGCAGCCTCTAGAAACATCTGGGCAAGCGAAGGGCACCGATGCAGCTGAATCTGGCCGCGCACTAAATATACATCAAACGAAGTGCGTATGGCTTGTTCTACAACGTATCATCTCGACCCAACGCTCCATACTCTTTTGTACACCGAGGCACGACACTCTTGACAAAATACTGAGGTCGCAAAAGCGGTTGGAATAGTGAAGAGCGAAGACGAAGGGGCCGAAGACCGATCGAAAAGTCTCGGTAAAGAGAACCAGGAGGGAAAAGAAAAAAAGGACGTTAAAAAAACCTCATCTTACAAGGTAAAACTGTACGAGGAGACATTATAAAATTTACGCATACATTGTAAACCAAAAAAGAAAAAGAAAAAGAAAAAGAAAAAAAAAAAACATCCAGAATAAGAAAGTCTATGCGGCCATAAGGATATGATATAACCGAAAAAAAAATTGTGCTTGAAAAATCGCTTTTTGAGAAGTAGTGAAGACCAATAAAATTATCCATAAAAGCCTTTCTCATGCAAAAAAAAAAAAAGGCTTTTTTTAAAATTCACAAGTAGGTTTTTTTTTTTCTTGCGGCTACTAATGGGGGGGCTGTACCTTGCATGACAGAGTTTTTAAGGGGTGAAGACATCCAGCAGTCGGGGAGTGGCTGTGCGCACAGTAACGTGTGACATTGGATGCTTTGCGCCAAACTGCCAAGATCCAGACAGACCAGAGAGCAAACGACGTCATTTGTTTAGCCGATGTACCCAGTACTTGCTAAGCTCTCTCACCCCTCCATAGCACAAGCGCATTTTGAAGTTACAGGCCATTATACAGTGCTTACAATTTGGGCCACGGGGTTCTATGGATACTTTTGACGATGAGTCAATGACTGCCTGGAGACGAGTACTCGTAAGGCAGCTCGGCCGTCTTAGGCTAGGCCGTGAGGTAACGGGGCATTAAACACGAAGCAAGTATTGCAAAGCCCCTCAAAAATATTATCTGAAAGAACATTTCAAATACGAGTAATTGCGAGCAGGCGACGCGTACAAGGTCAACCGGAGCCTCGGCAGCGATTCATGCTTACTGATACGAAGCATTACGAGGTATCCATACATTCCTCGGCACTCAAATCGTATTCTGAGATATCCATATACAGTGTAAAAGAGTGAGATCTGAGGAATTATAATTTACAACTGACGAATATGGAATATGGCATTTAAGGATTCGAGTACATACTGACCTGAGCGTCGAATCTGTAATATGGATAGTGTTCCTCAAACTGGCTGCTTATAAACTATCACTGCATTATGATTAACAAACAGCGACTTCTGGGGGATTCCATACTGTAATATAGAATGATTCCATGCTCGTAATGGCTTGCTAAGGGTCACAGTGTAACAAATATAGTAAAACGTGTCATTACACCGTATTACGTCGCAAGTATCCAAGTATGACTGTGCAAAGACACGCACACCCCCCACCACCTTCCAGCAATACAGGCATCAGTGCACTAGTGTTGACCAAAGTACCGTCTACCTGGGCTACTAATACAGCAGCCTAGGCTTAAGTTCCGCAGCAAGCCGGTCGGTCACTCCACCTTCGGCCTTCCACTACATATCCATATGTAATCTTTATATATACGAGCACACGACACCACAAGTCACAAAGTTTGCCACTCAACCTTAACTCTTACAATACCTTTTTCTCTCTTGCACTCTTTCATTTTTTTTCAACAGTCATTCTTAAACATCACGAAATACCAAGAGCAAAACCTCAAAAAAGAAGCACGAAACAGCGTTAAGATCAACAGATTTCATATTCGACACCCGATGATGTTAGTCTTGCAAAACACGACGCAGGATCATATATTTCAACAAGAGCAGCAGCGCCAGCAACAGGTTCAAGAAGACGATCGTCTTCAACAACCACAGTTTACTTTTGACCTAGAAGCGAACGACGACGACTACAGCAGCTTTAGTCTTTCGTCGTCTCCGAATTCTACACACTTTTCCCCAGCCGCTGCCTCGCTGCCTCCTGCTTCACCACTGTCTACCTTCCAGACTGCGCCAGCCAAAACGGCGGGTGCCCGGCAAACAGACACGGCTTTGCACGATTCTATCTTATTAGCCGATCTCGACAGCGACTTTGACTTCAACAGCGACTTCGACTTCGGCGTTCCTGTCGACGGCGACTATTCCATGGCTGGCATGAACGACATGATGATACAGTCGTCCGAGCCCTGGCTGGCACAGCACCACCAGCAAATCCCCGGTGTTGGGAGGTCACTCAACCGCGTTTCCCACAACCGGGAATCGTCTCTCTCATCACTGGGGTCGACTTCAGCGGGCCCGGCTTCTCCCTTTTCTCAAAACACATCAAATCCTCACATTGCCGTTACCGACGCAGCGTCTGTGGAAGGATACGCTTCTGCGCCTTCCTACTACGATGACAGCCAGTCTTACCCGTTTGCTAAGAGCGTGGTCCAGGGTCTTCAGCCTTCGACGACTGCCGGGGCCGCGTTCGGCAACGACGCCGCGTTTGCTCAGCCAGACAGTCTCTCCATGACTCAAAATGCGTATGGCAACCTGATGGTTGCATCTCACAGGCAGAGAACTGATGGCGTAAGCAACGGCGGTGGCAATAGCGGCAGTGGAGACCGAGGCTTGCTGCCACCCCCTGATCTATCTATTGGCTCTGGCAATCGGTCGCTGCCTGTGTCGGTGGCGAGCTCTATTGCGAGCGACTCACCGGCCACGCCTTCGCTGGACCTTCTGGAAGAAGACTCCAAACATCGGAATGGTGAGGACAATATGAGTGGTGCCCCTGTTGGAGAAGTTGGTGGAAGCTATGGCAGCGACAACAGCGAAGGCTGTTGTGCTGGCGATAACAGTCCGCTCTTGACGGAGGAGGATTTTCTTTTATTTCTTGATGGCCGCGATGATGAGTGCTCACAATTTTTCACCGACACGACAGCTTTTCAGGCAATGCCCAAATTCGGCCGGTCATCACCGGATATGTACGGTGACGAAATGTACAATCCGGGCTTTTCTCTGCCACGGTCCACCATGCCGACATCAACTGGCGGTCATGTTACTGCGTCGACGAACGGCGAAATATATGCGCAGAGGCTGAATGCGATCAATACCCAGCATCTTTCTGCTGTTGCGGCACATCAAACACCGGTGTCAATTGGGGGAGAACCGCGCGAACGGTCACCGTTTCGCCAAGGCTCCCCATTGGCACCTCTGGCATCACGGAACTTTGCTCCTTCACCTGTGAACATGCACTTTGGTAATATCCAGCGCAATCAGCAGCAACAGCAGCAGCAACAGCAGCAGCAGCAGCAACAACAGCAACAGCAGCAACAGCAGCAGCAGCAGCAGCGCCAGCAGCAGCAAAACGCAGGTGCAATCATGGAGGGTTTCCAAGCGCAGATTGCGAGAAGCCAAGAAAATTCTTCTGTACAAACCATCTCGCCCAAGGAGGTTGTGCTGGAATATCAGGGCTCGGCAGCAACGGACTTCCCACTTTTTTCGCAGACGAATGCGCCAACTTTTTCTGTTGGCCAGATGAATAAAGCATTGCCGGCTCTGACTCGGCCCTACGAGATGATGGAGGGCGTCAATGCGAGCTCGAGGCCCAACTTCAACTACATGGCGGCCCGGCAGCTGGCTCCCAATGTGGCGGTGCCTCAGCAATACCCATTCATTTCGCAGCAGCACGTTGGCGGTGCAGGGGATGCTCCTCGGGACTCTACAGCCCAGCCGATGGATAGGACATCGACGCAGACGAGTCTTTCCAGCGTGACTGGCCCAGCCAACAGCTCACAGAGATCGGCCGACGGTGGAACTTACACTTGCACCTACCACAACTGCACGCTGCGCTTCGAAACGCCCGCTCTTCTACAGAAACACAAGAGGGAAGGCCACCGACAGGCCAACGCGCTGGCCGGTGCGCGCAGAAGTGATGGGTTCACGTCTCCGAACAGCGTGCTCAACACCCAAGCCGGACCTCACCATTGTGACCGCATCAATCCGAGCACTGGAAAGCCATGCAACACGGTGTTTTCGCGACCGTATGACCTTACACGCCACGAGGACACCATACACAATGCACGCAAGCAAAAGGTGCGGTGCAATCTCTGCACGGAGGAGAAGACATTCAGCCGCGCCGATGCATTGACACGGCATTTCCGAGTGTGCCATCCGGAAGTGGAGTTGACGGGCAAACATCGCAGCAAACGCGCCGTCCATAGCAGCTGAAAGATGTGTTGCTGAAAGCTGAAATCAGGACTTTAAATTTCACGCGACATGTGCTTGCAAACTCGAAGCTGCATATCGGGTGCGCCGAAAAAATCGTGGCTGTGCCATAACATTTACCGAGAGCGGCTTGATTCGGCAAAAATGCATGCAAAACTTGGCCAAGTTACATAATTTTTTAATACCCATGCCGCATTCTTTTTCCATTCGGCTTCTTGCGTCATGCTTTTTGTGGATTGTCTCTCGACACTCGCTGAAGCCGTGACGGTCTATCCTTTCTCTGATCAATCCACCTTATGACGATGCCCCGCAAAGCAAGAATAATGATGCACGCTATGCCCCTTTTGGTTTTAGCGGGGCTACAGACTGCGAGGTGGTGTTTTGTGTCGATGACCAAGACAATGACGTCACTCGCTTTCTTTTGCTGGTTCTCGGATGCGATCGAACTAATTTACCTGAACTGCATTTGGCACAGTGTTAATGTTTTTCTTTCTTTTTTTTTTTCCCTTTCGGATCTTTTCTTCCCTTTCCTGTTGTCAATGTTATGTTTTGGGGGGGTTATGGCCGGGTGTACTATCACTTTTAATTTGGGTTTTTTTATACGCGGGCTGGCTGTCGAACCGGAAAAAAAAAGAGCGCTGAAGCAGTTTTAGAGACAACTCGGGTCAGATTCGAGAGAGCATCCTTGGTTGCATTCCATGTCTTTTTGACCTGTTTTATGTTCGATTATTATGGATGATTGGATGACCCTGTTTTATGTTTTGTTTTTGATTTTTATTGCCCTCGGTGCGTTTTGACTTTTTGGCAAACTGGGTGTTACTAGATTGTTTTTTTTTTTTTTAGACGTTTGCTCTCCTACACCTGGTTTTTTTGGGAGCTTCAATTAGCTGGGCATCCAGCTTTTTCTCACCCTCCAGCTGGCGAATCTCCTTTCTACCCCCCTCATCTTTCTTTCAATATTTTTTGTACAATCGTGTATGTAGCCAGTCCTCTTTTTGTCCAGCTCCTCTTTCTGGGGCTCGTTTCCGGTTTTTATGGGTTTATAGATTTGGCATACACAGACGTCAGCGATGAAGGGATAGATAAGGATACAAGGCCCCGCCGGTCGTGGCCCCAAAAAATTGCAAAATCAATTTTCACATTCAAGGTTTAACCGCAATGATAGTATTACGTGAATGTTAGGTTAGAATTTGCTTACCGTGCCCCTTGTATTCCATCGTCTCGACGAAACATTGCGAGCCAAGGGGCGAGTGAACAGATTACTTTCTTACGGGAGGCCCACGGCGTGATGAGACTTGGAAGAGAAACCTTTTTATCATAAATGAAACGTCTAGCCACGTCACGGTGAACCAAAAGCCCATTTCCTATCTCGGCTACATCCCTCTTCTTGTCCCTTTTTGCCACCTGATGTGTCCAATAACTAATAGAGACGCAGCTGTCAAACTATAAGCCGCCAACATCCATTTTGCCCTCTGAAACGGCGCCCCTTCCGCCAACATGAAGAGGCAAACGAACCGCTCTTTTAAAGATTCCCGTAGATGGCCGACTATTATGATGCACTAGCGTCGTCGCCCAAGACAGCCCGGCGGGCGTCCTCATATAGCGGTGTGATCCCGGTCCAAAGCCGAAACTAAGAAAGTAAATTGCATCCTATGGTTAGCAATGGCCAAAAACTGTAACCTTGATCCCACCCTTCTCCTTCTCTTTCTCTCCGAAAAACAACAACATACCTGGTACCAGCCTTGGGCCGCCAAAACTTCCAGCCCCGGAACAGTCGTCCAACTGTGCTCCTCGGCGAGTTTCATCAGTGGTGTGTGGCGAGGCTGATAGGCCATCTCCAGCAAAACCCGCTTGGAGTCCTGCAAACTTTTGGACTTTTCCAGGACAGTGGTAACAATATTGCGCACCCCGCTGTCCAGGGGCCTGTCTGCTGGAACGGTGGTTACGATAACCGAAGGCAAGACGGGGACATCGACATCGGTACACTGCGACTCCGCCTCTAGTAACTGCACCTGGTAGCTGGATGGAAAGGTTGAGGCAATGTTCTGCCCGCTAAGCTTATTTCGAGCCACCACATAAATTGGTGCAAATCCCAATGAATGGAGTGCATATATAGCTGCCCTCGTCGTGCCTCCCGACCCGACAACAAGTCCAACGCCGGCAGCGGAAGGGGGGCACTTATCGATGCCTGCCCCTTGCAAGGCGTGTACAATACCATTCCAGTCGGTGTTGTCTCCACGCAGTAAAGTGGCGTTCGTCTCGCCGGCATCCGACTTGAAAGGAATAATGGTATTGATGGCGCCGATTACTTTGGCAGACTCGGTCACTTCGTCAACCACCTGCATGGCATCCAGCTTCAGTGGGATTGTCACTGAAGCGCCACCGAAATCGGCTGACCTGACAACCTGCTGGACGTCACGTATATTGCTCGTCTCAACAAGTGAATAGACATGCGGCAGGCCGCACTGCTTAAACAGCGTGTTGTGGAGTGCCGGCGACCTAGATTTTGAAATCGGGTTTCCGAAAAGTGCGAAGCGGAGAGGTTCCAAATCCCCAATCAGCGCAAGAGCTTGCCGAATCTCGCGAGCGGACAGCTGACCCGGAGCAGCCGCAAAGGGGAGATCTGGATGGGCAACGGGAGTGAGAAACCGGTTCAGGACCCGACTGAGCTTACCCTTGGCACCCATGTTCAGGGCTATCAAAGGTTTGGCGTGGGCCGCCAACATTTTGGCCTTGAAAGTGGCAACTGCAAAGTTGTCGTCCAAAGTCTGTGCCACGCCGATCAGTTTGATCACATCGCCAAACTGCAGAGCTTTGTTGAAGTACGGGATCCAGCCGCCGTTTCGCCAAGACAATCTGCCCTGCGGGTCGTGATGTGACGCAATGATGCGAGAAAATCCTTTCTCCTTCACGACCGCGTTGATGACATGGTCAGGCATAGTCATCTCGAGATCAATGTACTCTACACCCAAGCGAATTGCCATGCGGTAGAGGGCAAGCGCACTTTCCGGACTATTGTCTGCAAATCGGCCGCCCTGCCCGGCTGTGCGAATCGTGAAAATGATTGGAATACTGGCGATTGAGCGCAACAAGCACACTTGCTGGCTAACAAAATCAACAGAGTGGTTTTCGAGCAGGTCGACACGCAGTTCCACGGCATCGGAGCCGACTATAACACGAGGAATAAGGCTCGCTGTTGCTGCGATGCTTGGAACTGTGAGTGAAACAAAAAAGGAGTCGCTTTTGCTCCTTACTTCGTCCAATTGGTGGCAGCTCCTGCCGCATATTGAGAATATCATTCGGACAAAGTCGGCAGGGGGGTTTTGTGAGTGTGCCAAGTTTCCGGGGTGCGGGCTGTAGTAATAGTGACTGCTGCACTCCTCGTACCAGGCTTTGCGCCGTAGGTACACTCCCCGAATGTCTTCTGAGTATGCAGGTCGGCTTTTGTCTTGTGTGAGATAGTCAATCACCTGCTCTGTGTCCCGGTGGACAAGGAGAACACAGCCTCCGCTCTGAACGAATGATACCAGCAGCTTACGGGCTTCTGGTGTTTCGACAATACCACCACCGCAGGACACGACGTGGCCCGTTGAATTGGCTTTCATCACCTCAGCCAACAGATCCAACTCTGCCTTCCGAAACCCTTCCCAGCCAGCTTCGTGTATCATTTCAGGAATTGTGGTTGCATGCTTGCGCTCCAACTCCGTATCCAGATCCATAAACGAGTAGCCAAGAACTTGGGCCGCCCAAAGACCTGTCGTCGTTTTCCCCGCTCCTCTCATACCGATGATGAAGATGGACCGATCCGTTGGAGCTCTTGTACCGGGCAGAGCTTGACGCGCATGCAACTCTGCCGGCTCTTCACCATGCAATTCCACCTTGAAACTTTGATAAAGGGTGTCCCACCAACCTGGCCAGGTTTTGCTCACACATTCCCGTTCCAGAATAAGAACGGGAAGCGGAGCGGCGGTGGCCAAGACACTAAAGCTCATGGCCACCCTGTGGTCATCGTAACAGAAAATGCCGCCTTGTGGGTTGGCTAGCTCAGCGAGAGGGCGACCAACAATTTCGATGCCATCGTCTAGCTCGGAGCAGCAGACCCCGAACTTTGCCAGCTCGTCTTTCATGGCCAAGATGCGATTACACTCTTTGACTCGTTGGTTGGCAATGCCTGTGATTTTTGTGGTGCCATTGGCCACTGCCGCAAGTACTGAAGCGGTTAAAAAAGCATCAGTCATAGGCTCCATATCTACGTGGCTTATAGCTTTAAGCGAGCCAGGCCGAGGACCGGAAACAGTTGTTGAGTTTTCGGTTTGGATTACTGTGCAGCCCATGGGCCGCAGAACGTCGACGGCGAAGGCTGCATCACCTTGAAGCGACGCAGAGCCGATGTTGGGAACCGTGCATGTTGTTCCTGTGATTGCAGCAATCGCTAGAGGGTACGTGGCAGAGCTGGCGTCGCTTTCCACAATATACTCGGCGGGGCTGCGGTAGGTGCCGGTTGGAATCAAATAAGTCAAGGGCTCATCGACCAACTTCTTTGCATGAATTCCAAAGGCAGCCATCATGGAAAGTGTCATGTCAATGTAGGGTTGAGAGATGGGTTTTCCGCCAACAAGCCGGAGCGTGACGGGCTGCTTTGCATATGGTGCGACCATGAGGATTGAAGAAACGTATTGGGATGACACGGTCGCTGCCAGCTCGATGACGCCGCCCTCTAGCCCACCAGCCGCATCTATCTGCAATGGAAGGCTTTTTTCCTTGCCGAGATACTTGATATTGACGCCATTAGAGCGCAGAGCGTCAACCAGTGGTCCAATAGGACGGACTTTCATCCTGTCGTTGCCAGTAAGGACCGTGGACGAGGCTACTGAAGGAGAACACAGCGCCACGACGGACGTTAGAAAACGAGAAGCGGTACCCGCATTGCCAAGATAAAGAGGCTCATCACTGGCAACAAAACGCCCGCCGTTTCCAGTAACAGCCAGCACATCCCCGGACTCTTCCCAACTGTACTTGGCACCTCTGAGCTGAGAAATGGCCGACAGCATAAACTCGGTGTCGTCGGAGCGGAGCAGGTTGCGCAAACGGCACGTACCTTGGCCCAAGGCGGCCAAAACGAGAGCACGGTTTGAAATACTCTTCGAACCCGGGGGGGTGACTGTGACGGTCAGGTTATCTGGGACTCCCGGCACGACGCGCACAGACGGCGAAAGAACGAGCCTGATATGCTGGTCGGCAACCACGGTGGCGTGGGGTTGGTATGTCTTGCCAATGGAAGACAAGAGAACAATCTTCTTTCGGGCACCGTCGTTTTTCTTGTCAACAGCCATCTTATCCAGCAGGACGTCGACAGGACACTGCTTGCCTGCAGTCAGGGCGGCAATGCGCTTGTCGTCAACAGATGTAGGCAAGCCATAGCTGGCGATGCATTTGGTGAGCCGAGCGACGGCGGTGGGACGCAAAACACCTAGATAGCGAGCCAGCTCAGCTTCTTTGACCATGCCAATGGCCACAGCCTCACCGTGAAGAACCTGAGGCGTTAAGATAGCTTCGTAGGCATGGCCAATGGAGTGACCAAAGTTGAGAAGATTGCGAAGACCACCTTCCTTTTCGTCAGCTGAGACGACCTCTGCCTTCACCCGGGCCGAAGCGAGGACAATGCGCTTCAGAATATGGCGAATGGGTGCAAGATCTGCAGACGTAGGGCTTGGCGGCCTGGCGTGGGCGGTTTGAACAACGAGCGGTGCGTCTTCCTCAAGAGCCGTGAATTCGGCTTCGTTCCAGATGGCTGCTGTCTTGACGACTTCGGCCATGCCATTGATGAGCTCCCGCGTGGGCAACGATCCAAGAAAGTCCAAGTCAATGTAGATACGCTGAGGTTGCCAGAAAGCGCCAATCAGATTCTTACCCAAGGGCGTATCGATAGCAGTCTTTCCGCCAATGGACGAGTCCACCATGGCAAGCAATGTGGTGGGCACTTGAACAAATCGCACTCCGCGCATAAAGGTTGCGGCGACATATCCGATCATGTCGCCGATGACGCCCCCCCCAAGAGCAATGATGACGGTGTCTCTCGTGCATTTTTGGGCTAGCATCCAATCTTCGATTTCTGCCTTTGTCTCGCGGCTCTTTGACGACTCGCCTGGCGGAATAGCATACGTGAGAAGACGAGCATCTGCACCTTTTGGTGTTGATTTTCGGATCTCTGTAAAGGCGGCTTGAAAGGGCTCGACATAGAGCGGGAAAAGATTCGTGTCGGTAATAAGGACATATGTTGAGGAGGTGAGGTTGTGAAGCAAGTCGTGTGGCACGAAGTTCAACCACAAGCTGTGATCAACAAAAATGGTCTCTTTTCCGAGAATTGCAATCCGCGTGGGACTGCTATCGTTTGCTGCAGTAGCAGTCATTGTGGTGTTTGTATCGGCCTCGAGTCTAATTGCGACAGCCTAAGCAAGTGAATGGGATTTGAAGCTAGTCGTGAGAGGCCGCAAAAGAAAGGGGGGGAAGGGGGGGTGCCGCGATGCGACCTGTGGGATAGTTTTCAAAGTTTTTTACTGTTGAGTCATTCCCGCATAGCATCCCGCACAACATGACATATTTTAGGTCAGGGATCTTTTTTTTTTTTTCCCGTTCTCTCCTATAGTTCCCCTGACTAAGAACTATGCAGCTGAGAAGCTACTGTACATAACGCCGTCAGTTTTAAACTTTAGTTCGCATGCCAAAGTCGTTGGGGCTCAAGTCCCCGATTTTTTTTTCCGGCCAACCACGTCTCAAAGGGCTTTTCTCTTTCGTCATCACTGAACGCCTTGAAGACATTATAAAATCTCAATAAGTATACTGTCTTCTGGGAAAAACTTATACTGACCGATTCTGCTCGCGTTGTCGTTGTTCTCGTCCCACGCTCCGACCTTTTTGCAGTCAACTACACACCTCCCTTTAAAGCTGACCAGTCAGCGTCCGCTTACTACTCTAACGCATAAAGCTATTATGACTAACATTTACCGCACCTTAGTCGGACCGTTACCTGACAACATTGTCAGTTAACATTACACCTAACCCTAACCATGACAGAGTTGTAGAGTATGACCGTGTTTAACACAGGTCAGGCAAATTATTCAAAAAACTGGTTACTTATAATACGGCGGCCGCTCTTCTTTAAAAAGGAAAGAAAGGTAAGACTTTACGCCTTGATTCTGAGAGGGTAGATTTCTGGTCACGGGTAGCATACTCGTATGATTACAACTTAAAATGCTAATAACCCATTTAGTTAACAATTATAGTATGAAGTCACCCTTATTGAACACAAGGACTAAAAAAGTAGTAGGCTGACAGGAAAAAAAAAAAAAAAAAAACACGACAGAGATTTAATTCCCTTTATTAAAAAGCTGATAACTGACGCTTTTATTAAAGCTTTAAGCTTTAAGTCCATCGTTTTATAGATGATGTTTTTTTTCAACTGTATAAAAAACCTAAAAAATTGACATACTTATAAAAGCATTTTCAAGCTTATTTTTATATCTGGTTTATATTTGATTAATTCAATTAAGTTAAAAGTTTTAAAATCTAATTCTAAATTCGATTAATTAAACTAGATATTTTTTACCTTTTTAATTATTTCATCCAGTTAAAAATATTTTTATTATAAATTATAGAAAAATAATTAATATAATCAATATAACCTATGTTGTTAATTATTTAGTCAGCGAACAAAAAATAAAATGCGCGTTGTAAAAATGAACCTTTAAACCGTTATTTTACTGCCCTTTTAAATAACGACGGCTGTTTAAATAAAATACTTCAACTTTTTTAAATAGTTCGACTAGAACTTACGTACTTTATACTTTTTTTTATTCGTGTACTTTTATAGACTGAAAGTCTCTCTTAAAAAAATGAATTTTTTATAACGAAAATTTTAGATTTGTCAACGGGCTTAGTGATAGTAAAAAGTGAAGGGTGGAAATTAATTAATCAAAAAGTTTAAAAATAAAAAAAATAAAAAACTATTAATTCATGTTTAAAATTTTAACCTAAACGAATAAATTTAAATATAAAAAACATTGCTTATTTATATATACTAAATATACTACAACTATTTAACATCAAACTACTGTTTAATTTATAGAACGTTTTATATAAACATAATAACATAATAACATAAAATATGTAGCTTTATATATTTAATTACATTTTATCTTATAATGAATTATATTACGATTTTTTAAAGTTAAAATGTATTCATTAATAAAACATTATTTTTTATTTATTTAGCCACAGTTTTTTTCTTTATCTTATATAGTGTAAAAAGAATTTATGAAATAAAACGTCAATTTAAACACTTAAATACGAATTTCAATAAAGGAGCTGTAATGATATTTTTAATATTTTATAGTATTTGCAAAAGAAAAGCACACCAAACATTAACAAGGCTATTATAATAGTTTGTTAACAGCTCATTTAATTATTTAGTAAATGAGTTAGTTATAATTTATTAAATACGTTACATACTTTATTAAATAATTAAATATTAAGTTAAAGTTAGAATATCACCTTTTAAATATCATAAAATATAAGTAACAAAGAAAGATTTTATTTTAAAAACTAAATAAAAAAAATAATATCAGTTTATAAAATAGTTAATTACATATTGATCATATATGAATATAGTTATATAAAGAGAAAAAAGTATAAATAAAAATCATTTAAGATTATTAATTTTTATTAATTACGGTTTTATGTTTTACTTTTATAGATTTATTTGTAAATATAATCAAACTATAATAGTTGGCTGTTTAATTTAAATCGTTACAGTAAGTTTTATTTAATGAGAAAATATTAAATATTATATTAATATTAATGTGCCATAGAAACTAATATATTAATTTATTGATAGCTTAATGTACACGCGTGGTAAAATAATACATTGTTTTATTATTAATGTATGCGAGTAATAAAATAACATATTTGTTTTATTATGATTATAAAAGGGTTTTTAGAAGACTATATAATGTACCGGTAGTAGTTTATACTGTAATAACATTTAAACATTATTTTTTATAATAATATATTGGTATATTATTAATTCTTAGATTTATGAAAAAATCAATTAATACATAATAAAACCAAATTAGTATATTAATTTTAATTTTAATTTAATGAAACAATAAAACTACTTTAAAAAATAATTAATATTTCAAGTTATAAACGTAACATTAAAATATTATAAAAACAACTCATAGATGTTAATTAAACATATAACATCGATTCTTATTTTAAGTTATTATAATACCGCGTTTAACTAAAATGCTTTATAAAATAAATTTTAAGTTAAACTAAAAAGATTTAATTTATATAAATTAACTTTTTTAACATTTAACATTTTATTTTATTTGAAATGAATAAAATAACTTTAGTATTTAAATGTTAATTTTGTTATAACCTTATATTTAAGTTAATCTTAATATTTTATATTAATGCTAAAATTCATATACTAGTTTATAACTCTGTAAATTCTAAAGGATTTATATAACGACGAAGGCTTAACATTATATATATATAAACGATATATTCATATTTTAAAAATGTTTATATAGTCATGACTTAATTAAATCGTAGCTGATATAAAAAGAAGTATATCGTTTTAATAATACAATCCTCATTTTTCATAAAATTTTACATGTTTTAATTTAAAAAGACAGTGTATTATTTCACACTAACTCAATGTATTAATATTATACAAAGGGACTAGTTTTATATTATTTAATACAACCCTTTTTTAAGGCAACGTTTGTTAACTTTAAAACATGTTAAACGCTGTAAATAAATATAATTATTTTTTTTGTATGAAGTAACTTACTTAAATTACTAAATTTAATAATTGATTTGATAATTAATAATTAATAACAATTATATTTAACTATTCAATTATGGTTTTATTTTTAATATAATTAAGAAACGATATTATTTAGTGAAAAATAAATCTTTAAGTAATACTTTTAAATGTATCTACGGTGAATAAGACTTAAATAAAATGCGAAACATCAATATGTACCTTTAAATCTCTATTTTATTATCTTTTCAGATAGTGGCAACTATTCAAATAAAATATATGGGTTTTTTGAGTGGAATTTCAAGTGCATTTTATACATTGTTTTTTAGAAGAAATAATTACATTTTTTTAGCCCTTTTAAATCAAAGCGAAGAAAAAAAAGTAAAATTAAACTTAATTCAATAAAAAACTTATTGTTATATTAAATTATACTTTAACTTTAGAATTTATAGTAAAACTCAGTATAATAATGCCAGCGTTAATTAGTTGTATAAGACCAGTTGTTTTACCTTATTTTAAAACTGAGTTAATAATATATAACATTTTATATAATAAGTCATTGGCTTACATCGTTTAATACTAAGTTACCATTAAGCGTTTTATAAGGTAAATAGTCATTACTTAATTATTTAATATAGAGTTAATGTAAAACTGTCTATGAAATAAACTGTGGTTTAGTTCAAATTAAATTAAGTCAAATCAAATTAAACTAGACTAAAATTAATTTCACTATTCTTTACTTTTTTATAATGATTATTTTTAACTCTGATTACACAATGGACAAATAGGGCTTATAAAGACTTCAGGTTTAAAACATTAATAAAATAATATTTATAAACAAAGTAAAAAACATTAATTATAATATTAATATTAATATTAATAAATTAATTTTAGTTTTTTTTAAATTAATACTAAAAACAACACATTAATTATTAACCTCTACTTATAAGATTATATAAAAAAGGCATTTTAAAATATAAAAGAGGACATGGCGTATGAATAAAATTTAAATAAACAATAAAGAAATATTATTATTTATTTATTTAAAGTGTCATCTTTCACTTATGTTTAAACTGTTGTTGATGCTGATTGTGAATTTATGTAGTAAAAAATATTACGTATATTAAAACGTAATAAAATTAAAGCGTTAGGTGTTTTGACTTAAAGTTAAACAAACGGACTGTAAACTAATATTACGTTATATTATACTCAAATTAAACTATTTTATTATCTTCTATTTTATTAACAGTGCTTTAACACTTTTTCTTCGTTTAACAGTTAAGTCATTTAATCATTTAAAAACTTGTCAAGCCATACAAAGTATTAAAAAGGCGATGTTGTTGTATTGTTCATAAGAGTGCTTAAATCCTATGTTAACTTTTAAAAGTTAATTATGAAAAGGCTCTTTAAACTGTTCAAGTTTTACGACGACTTCGGTTAAGCCATTTTAAATAAGTTTTACTACAGCTTTAAACTAATAGTTACGATGTATAACATAACTATGTACAGTTTTACAACCTCACTTTCGTTCAGTGAACGTCTTTCTTTAAGGAAGGTGTTAACGGGCTTAACGCGAGTAATGGAATAATTAAGGGCGAGAACTATTATTATAATATATTATTATTATATTAAACATATATATATTAATATACTAATATTATTAATTTAAGAAAGCGAGAAAAAAAACTGTATACAGAAAATTGATAAGTTGTAAAACAATAACCTTTAAACATTAAACCTTTTTAAGTATTAAATAATTATTATAATCATATATTTATAAAAAGGTTATAACTAATATATAATAAATTAATTAACAAACTAGGAATACTATTACTACTACGAGTATAAACATTAGAAACTAAAGTAAAATATAATGAAAGCACGTTCTCTTTACTCAATATTAATAGTTTAAATTATTGACGGGTATAAACGTTTTCACAGTGTCGTTTATTAATTTTATTATTATATTATTGTTAATTAAGAACAAGGCTAAGAAATAATTAAATTAACACTAAAATTAATGCGTGGAAATTCTAATAACTTATTAAAACTTATTAAACAATTTATCATAATACAAACTTTAATAATTTAACGTATAAAACCACATACGTTATTATAGCTTTAAGTATATATAAAACGTTATATTAAAAACGATAGTTTAATGTTAAATAACTACAATGTCATATACATGTGCTTTAAAATTCTGTTTTATTTAATACATTTTAATTGTATTTTAAAATTTAGAGTTAATTTTTTACTCCTTTTTTTTCCCCTAATGAATAAACAACTTAGTTTAAACTTAATATATTAACATTTAATTTATAAAGTAAATACATATTTTAAAGGTCATTAAACGTTAAACAATGGCAAAGTGTAAAAACTACTAATGACATTTTAAGATTAAAAATATTTAAACGACTTAATAGTATAATTGTTAAAATCGGACAAAAGATAATAAATATTAACATAAATGTCATAAACATCTTTTATGTTTAACTTATATATTAATAAACGATAGATGATTTAATCCGACTTAAAACTATAATTTTTTCTAAAATAGTATAAAAAGCATTATAATTTAAGATTTTAATAATAAATAATATTAATAGTCACGTCAATTAAGATTAAAAGAGAATTAAAATTGAAAACTAAAGCAAAAAAGTAGCTATGCTATATTAAAATTAACTAATCAATTTATTAAATATTAATTTAAAAAAAACTAAAAATTTAGTATATTATAATTAATTTCAAAATTTTAAGGTTGTCTTAAAATTAATAAATAAATTAATTTTATTTAACATTATAAACTCAAATTAATTAATTCTAAACCCATAATATTAATTTTAATAAGAAGAATTAAATTTTTTATTAATAATTTAACAAATAATAAGACTTAAAAACATTGAAAAGCTTAATAAAGCTGTAATAAAACCCGTTATACGTTATTATTAATTAATTTAAATATTTTAAGTCTTAAAAATGTAAAGTTAAAGATCGTATTAAAGGAAATGATAAGACAACGATTTGTACGCGTTATATGCTTTAAAGTACTTAATCACGTTAATTACCGTTGATGTTTATAAATACGTTCTTCACTTTTTAACATTATATTTATATCTTTTTAAGAGTTATTAAACATTATACATATGTAAAATAATCCTTTTATTTTTTTAAAAAATATAAATTTTTAACACCTCTAACACATTTATAAAGTGCTATTAAAACCTCAATACAGGTAAGATATATGATTAAACTTTTTAAAATATATATTTGATATAAAAGGAGTTAAAAGGTTGTTAAGGGTTAAGGTTAAGTGTTTTCAGGTTTTATAACTCTTATAGGTCTATTTAAAGGTTATAAAACCTCATTATATCAGTGTATAAAAATGAAAGCCTCTGTTAACATAACACTTAGTTAATATGTATATAGACTGTTTACCATCTTTATAAAGGTATTTTGTTATTATTAATATTAAGAATTAATTAATTTATTAAAATATTTATTAATTTTACGGCTTCATTAAATTAATAAATTAAGAAAAAACAATAATGTATATGAGGTAATATTTAAAGAGCTTATATATTATATAAATTGTTAAATTAATTAAAATTAAAATATAACAATTATAAAATATATAATATAGTAGAAATAATAGTATAATTATATATATAATGTTATTTTATTTTTAACTAGTGTTATTTAAAGTTTATTTGTATTAAATCACATAAAGTATATCAGTTAAATATTTTTTAAATAATATAATACAATTGTTTTATAAATCGTTTAATAATTTATATTATTTTATAACTTTAACTTCAATTCTTTTAATAAGTGTTTAATTCATTTTTATTAATTATTTTAAAGGTACGAGTATGAATTAAATAACTATTTAAAAAAAACTTAACCCTACTTATTATTAAACGTCGATACGTATTTAATAGTTTAAAAACTTTTATAACACTTTTTTTAAAATTTATGAGATTTTAATATTTTTTCAATTATTAAGCTGTTATGACATTTATATAAACATAAAATAAGCTATATTATAATTTAAATATATTAATATTTTTAATTCATAAAATTATTCTTTAATATATTATTGATTACATGCATTAAGTTTAATACTATATAAATATTATTTAAATGATGATATTATAAAGTATATTATTAATTGTTTTTGCTTACATGTGTTATAAATATTTATTTTTTATGTTTAAATTTAAAGATATAATAAAAAATTGGTTGTTCGTTTAATTATTTAATTATGATCTTAATCAGGGTGACTTAAACCAATTAAAGGACTATTTAATTATTAAAAAAACCCGCGACTAAAACCGACTAACTAAGATAACCAATAATTACACGAAATTACTAGTAGTCTTTTTATAAATCCTGGAGAGAAGTACGTAAAAAATAAGGACTCGTTAACGCTGTATAAAACGTTCGTTACTAAAAAGAGATGTAAAGTATATAAGCTTTAAAATATAAGAGAGAGTTTATATAAAATTAAGGAAACTGTCTTTATCACTACTACCTTTGCTAGTATGAGGGCTAAGAATTAATTTATTAAGGAATTAAAATAAAAATTATTTAGTTTTATTTTTTTTTACTCATTAATTTTTTTAACTTTTAAAATCGTAATTATTATCGCCCCTATTAATTAATAAATAATGCCTCATCACTATTTTTTTATACTTTCGAATATTTATAAGGAAAAGTCCTCTCTATAAACTATTTAAAGGTGATAAAGAAAAATACTTCGTAAAAAAATTAGAAAAAGACTAGTAATAATTATGCTCACACTATAATGTTAAAAGGTGAATTTATTCAATAGTTTTTGTCTGTTAATTTATAAATTGTTTAAAATAGTCGAAAAACATAAAGATGATATTATTATATTATTTTGATGTAAATTAAACAATTGTTTTATATTATTAAATAATAAGCTTGTGTAAAACTTTTTATGAAATAATTGACTATTTTATTTTACTTTATAACACCATATACATTAATATAAAGCGTTTTTAAGAAACAATCAATTATTTCCATATTACTTAATATAAAGTTAATATATTTTTATAAAACAATCATGTTATAATTATTTAATATTTATAATTATTTTAAAGTTAATTGTAGTTAATTAAAATTGGAATTTTATTTAAAAAATTATTATTATTATGATTATTATTTAAACGCCACTTTGTCGCCATCTATAAAGGCAATCAAAAGGGTTTAACGTACCTATCAAAAGTAAAATACAGTCTGAAATAAAGGGGGTCTCACTCCCTTTATATGTAAGGAGTTATGTAAAGGGCCTCCTTTCGCTGTCACATATACGCGAAAACACTGTGAGATGCATGTTTATAAAGCAAATTTGAATTTTAGATTATACTAAAATTAATTATCAATCTTGAGTTTTCAAATAATACAAGAATTATTTTTTATCTCTGGTTAGCAGTAAGTATTGTAACGCAGCCAGTTTTTAAAAAAAAAATTTGTCCGCGTTTAACTGTGTTTATTTTAGGAACAAAAAGTCTAGTTATAAGGATTGGTATTCGCCTCTTCTTTGACTTTTTGATGGGCTTGTCTTATATTAATAAAGTATGTTGTCTTTCTTCTTACACCATTTTTGTTAACTTTTTATAAACTCCTCATTCTTTTTTAAGTCGTTCTATAAAATATTTTTTCTTATACACTCGATTTCTTTTATTTATAATATTTCACTTTATAAATGTTTTTTTTTAATGTTTAAGCGTTCATCTATTAGACGGACGCCGTATACTTTAAATTTCTTTAAACATTTTCATTGTATTTAGAGTTAACAAAGTTTAATACATTATTTTAATTTTGACGCTGTATTAAAAATATCTCAATTATATTCTTCGTTATAAAAGCATCTTTCACAGTACGCTTTTTTTTCTTTATACAATTAATGTAAGTAAAGGTTTTAAAGCTCTCAAGAGGAGTTGAAACAGAAGGTGAAAGTTGATTAAATGGGATTTTAATCGATAATAAAACTTTTAATAGCACTACCATCTTAAATTTAAATAAAGAGATAATGTTAACATTTTGAAAAACGTAGTTAACCATTGTTAAATGAGATAGGCTTGGATTTAATTCTGTACGAATGAATTAAGAAAATTAACTTTAATAATTCATTAAAGTTAGTTACATATAATAAAATTATTACTTTTAAAAGTTATTAATGCTTTAAACCTAAAAAAACATTAACGTTAAAAGGTTAAAAAGTGTGTTAAACATAATAGAAAGGTTAAAAAGAAGAATATTTATTAAAGTAATTAAAAATTATTAAGTTTATTTTTTTATAATAAAAAAGAGAGAAAATAATTACATTTTATTATAGGTGTAATAAAACTTAAAAAAAACTCCTTTAAGTCTAAGGTTAAAAAGGTTTAAAAACTAATTAATTAATTCTAAGCCTTAGGTCATTTAAATTATTTAGTTTTAACTATATTATATTTAAGTTAAACTGTTATTATGATATACCGTACCGGAATATTAAACCGCGTTAAGCTTATATAGATTTTTATAAAAAAAGTTTTATAAAAAAATAAGTTATTAAGGACTACTAATTGACGTGTTGATAATAAATATGTCCTTAACGTAAGTACTTTCTTACGGCTATCATTATAACTACGTTTTAAACTTTTGTTATAAACTCGCCTTTTAACTTATAATCAGGGTTAACAATTAATGAATTAATAAGATTGAAGAATATATATTTTTTAATTTATAAAAACTAAAATTTTTCGTTAAATTAGAGTTTAAAATAAAATAAAAAAATTTATAATTTAAATAAAAAAAGTTTATAATTTAAATAAAAATATTATTTAACCAGATTATTTTAATTCTTAAATTAAATAAATTTAAATAAATAAAACAGTATCTATTTATGTATATTAAGTATTATAAATATATATATAATATAAACGCCTAATTTATAAAACGTTTTATAACGTTAAAATTATAATAACGGAAATAAAATAAGTTATTGCTACGTTTAACTACTGTTTCATGTTATAACAAATTATTCTATGGCTTTAAAACATAAAGTTTAAAAATTAATAAGTTACTAAGCCATTTATTACATCATTTTAATTTTAATTTACTTTTATTAAACTTAAATAAAATTTATTTAATTAAAGGTAAAGTTTTTAAATTAAAATTTTAATATTTTCTTAACCTCACTTATAATCATAACAAAGATAAAAGAGAATTTTAACGGGTTCATGCTTCGCTCGCAACCGTTCTCCCTTTTGCGTTAAATATGAATTACATTGACGGTGATATATATTATAAATGCGTTTTATTTTAATATGTTTAACCTTCGCGTGTTTATTAATTATTATCACTTAATTACTGTTCACTGTTTTACTTCCTTTCACTTATATCTTTTATTTATATATAATGGATATTTTATTATTCATTTTACCTGTTTACAATTAATTTTATTTAAATATAACTGTAAGTCGTTTTAATTACTAACATAGTTTTTATTATTTCTATAACATTTACCTCTTTAAGAAGGTCATACGTTTAATTAATATTTATATAATAAATTATATTATTATTTTGAACGTAAAGCTTAAGTGTTAATAAAGCAATGTTTTTTATAAAATTAAATTTTAGTTTTAGTATTGATTTTAATTTTTTCTTTAAACCAAACAAAAATGCTGGCTCATTCGCAAGCCAAGGAAAAAACAAATGCAACGGAATAGTTCGAGTTTTTGTATTTTTTTATTGTTCAGGTAAATTCAATTAAACCTAAGCGACAAAAATATCGCCATGGTTTTTTATAAAAACTGGCTGTGTAACTCTTTTGCTGCTTAAGACTTATTTTATTAGTGAACTATTTTTCTACATACTTAATAAAGTAGCGCGTGGCACGATTCTTTAATAAAAAAAGTGTAAGATAAAGGAAATAAAGTTAATCAACTAAAATCAATTTCCGTTTATTAAATTAAAATAATTTTGGCTTAACATTTTTTTTAACTTTAATATTATAATATTATTCATTACTTATTATATTATAAAAATATATATATCAATAAAGCAATAATGTTTTATTAATTTTAAAACATAAAAATTAAAACACCAGTAATTTTAGAAAAAGATAAATAAAACACTTAGGCTTATAGTTAAATGTTATAAAAAGCGAATAATGGTGTAGAATTTAGTGTGTTAAAGAACTAGTTTCTTATATATTAACTTTAAATATGTGGATTAAAGTTTTCTTTAATTTTTTTCTATTACTTCTTAACATTTTCTTCTTTTAAAAAAAGTTTAAAAAAATCCAACTATAAAAGTAATATATTACGCTATGAGTAACGTCATAGAGTACATTAATCTCTTATAGATTATAATACAGAAAGTGTGCTTTTAAAACGATGACTAATTAACTTATAAATATAACCCTTTTTACATTTGTTTACATTATACGTTAATAGTGAATTATTTAAGCTTTTAATAATTGCTTAAATCAGTCAACTCTTCCTTAATAAAAGTAGTAATAACTAGATTTAAAAAGAGTTATTCCGTTAAAGGTGTAAAAAAACGACAATATGTAAAACAGTTAAAAAAAGGTTAAGGACTATTTTTATAACATATTCTAATAGTTAATTAACAAATTAAGTTTAAATAAGAGTGAAAGTAAAATGACTTAAATTAAGGGTGATTAATTATTTAATTATATAATTAAATTAATTAAACCATTAAATTTAACTTTTTATTAAAATATTTTTTATGTTAAAATATTTAATAAAAAAAGCGTCCATAGTTTTTTTTTAAAGTGAAAAATAAAACTTTAACATATTTAATATAATATTTAATAGGTTAAAATTAATTTTACTTTGAATTTTTAATAAAAACGTTCATTTAAACTAAAGAAAAAATTTAAACCATACTTTAAAAAATTAATACTTTATTAAGTTATAAACTTTAAAACATTATAAAATAATGTATTATAACATAAACGACAATTAAGTATATAAAATCGGTAATTTATTATTGTTATAATACTAGGTTTATAAAACATAACTGATTTTTTTATTTTATTTAATGCCGACTTAACATTAAACGTTTTATAAAACAACTGTTTATCTTATATTTTAAATACTGGGTTAGCTTAAAACATTTTATAAAATCAATATTTACTTTCCTTAAGATTTGGTATATATATATATATTATCTTTTATAATAGGTAACGTAATTAATAAATAAGTTTAATTAAATTAACTAGGTTTAAGGTGTGTAAAATTAATAGTATTTTATATATTTAAGTATTTAGGTGTTTAATTTTTAAGACTGGTGTAGTTATAAATTTTAACAATGTAGTTAGGTTATAATGTTAATTAGAAAATTAATGAAGTGCCTTGTCGACGAATTATAATAGAATTAAAAACTAAAAACTAAAATTTATTTAAATATGAAGGCTACTATTAAATACAGAATTTTTTATTGCTTCTTTTATAACTATTTTTACTTTATATAGCATGATTTATAACCTTAAAATAATATAATATGTAAAACCCCCCTTCGTGTTTATAGTAATTATTTATTGCTTTAAGGAATAATCACACAAGGGCGCCCATCACATAATCGCTTTTTATTAATGGTACCTTGAAGGCTCGTTGACAGCTCGCTGACTGCTGGCGCACCTAATAGAAAAGGGGAAACATCCTCACGATGCTCTTCATCTCTATATAATAGTCACAAACGTTTACCCTTGTACTGCTGTTTTACGTACTACGCTGGCCTGTCACATACTATAAGATCGAACTCAATTCATAAAAACATTATTGGGTTATAAAGGATTTCAGCGAAAGGGTCATATCGTGGCCAGTTTTAAGTCTTGCACCTCTGATCAAGGATCCGTTCACCCCGTTATAAAATCAAAGAAAATCAAAGGAAGTGAGCTGTATTACATCATTTATTTTACTTTGGGTTTCCTAAGTTTTGCAAGCCAAAAACACAATTTCTCGAACACTCAAACATATCTTACATATTGAGGCATATTCGATATGACAAACACATTGAGTGTTTTAAAACTATACTAAGCGGCACCCCGAGTTAGGCAGTAACCCTGGAGCTTCCATATCCTCTGCTGTACTTGTAATGTCCTGGCTCCTCGTACGAGAATACGTGTGCTTAGGCGAAAGACAGCAAATTGTTCTAGCAGGATTTTGGTGTACTCATTTCCTAAAACAAGACCTAGATCGTATACTGGAACTTTTAAAGCCATCTGCCCCGTATGTATTGCCGGTAGTAATGAGGACTGCATTTGCTTATCGCCGCTTACTTCGCCAGGCAGGAGGAGAATGCAGCCGGGATTTTGATATCTCTCGCTGTCTTCAAACGATGACAAAGGCAGAAGATACCGACGACCTTCGCTTTCACCTAAACGAGCCAGATACAAGAGATCATGGACAAGGCCAAGACGCATCAACTCTAACACCTTCACGGCCATGTCTTTCCTCCAGATAGCATTTTTCAGCAATCCAGCATAGCGAGAAGAGCTCGACGTACGAAGAAACATCGCATAACCTTTACGGTATTTTCCAGATGCTGAAGACATGGATTCCATGAGATCGCTCCTCGACAAGGCGTACGCAGCCGGCCCATGTGCAGCGGTAGGGTCACGAGCATGCGCTGGTGTGGCATCCTCTGGTAAAGACACTGTTGTTGCCGATGAGCTATTTACCTGTATTCGCATCAAATCAATCGGGACCCACCACGGGGTCCCTGTGTCTGCATGAGCGACCAACTTGAAGGTCTGCATAAAAGCTTGAGGCAAACGTAGCTTCGTGACGGGACACCGACGATTTGGAGTGGCAAGAATCCGGGCTTGAACCCTGGTCAGCTGCAGTCCGTCCTTGCACTACCAATTAAGCTGTTATGGCCGCAGAGAGGAGCTCAAACTCACCAAATACATTGCGATCTAGTTTTCTCTGAAATTTAGTCTTTTTATGCAGGGGAAATGGCGGCTTCTTCGGCGCCTTCCACTTCAATCTCGCTCGAAGAAAATTCTCATCTGAAAGAGGAGATATAGGTAGTCGATTGTTAGATGAAGTGCCATTGCGCACCGTCTGCAGTCCAGCAGGCACAGCAGAGGAAGTTGATGTTGCTTTCCTAGAACCCGAGGAGCGCACAACGCAGGATTTAGCTGTGTTTATGCGTCGTAACCAACGCGGCAATCGAAGGTGTTCAATAGCGGTGTGTGAGTTTAAAAAGGGCATGACGACATGGCTTGCAGGTCACATCACTGTTCGACAATGAGATGACGGAACAACATCAGCTCGTCTGTACCATATCCTGCTATCAAATAGTGCGCAGTTCAAAAACGAAAAGTAAATAGTCTCGGGCGACGTGTTTTGTTCATTGAGGAAGTCGCAATACTTGTAATACCCCAGCGACAACGATACAAAAAAAAGACCCCACATAAATTCTACGTAGTGTATGGATAATAATACTCATAATTATGTCTCGACTACCATTCACATGGTCTTCCGGCGAATCATCATTACTCCTTTCTAGACTGCGAAACATGCTTGGTAGCTGTATCATGCTTTAAAGCCAAACGCAACTATGCATTTTAGACTTCTATCTCGTCGTCTGGCTCGTGGATTTCCCATCCCACAGGTCGGACGACAAATAACTCCAATTTCAAGGATTTCATCGTCCGCTATTGCTGCTGCCTCCATTCCAATGCCATACGTTACGGAGGTTACGGTAGGATGAACCCTCACAATGAGTTTTCGAATTGATAGATGGATATATTGCTGACAACATAGCAGGCTGGCGGCTGGAGAACATGTTTGTTGCTCCCCTCTTCCTAGTCTCAACATCTCAAACGGCCAACGACTAACTAAACCATAATGAACAGCTGATATATTTTCGAAACTACTGCAGGTGCGTATTTGTTCTTCTGAACGAATGGCTTGCTAGCTGACGTGGTCCTCCGGGTTTATCTTCTGCGACTTGATTTCTGACGTCTGACCGAATGCTTGGAGTGAAGTAGGAGCGTATCATATGTCTTAATGGCCCCATTGACGACACAGTGTCGGCCGCCATTGTAGCACAACTACTCTGGCTCGAGTCTGATGCACCCGAAAAGCCTATCACCATGTACATTAACTCTCCAGGTGGAGAGGTCAGTTCGGGCCTGGCAATCTATGACACAATGTCGTACATCAAGTCGCCGGTGTCGACAGTATGTGTAGGTGCTGCGGCATCTATGGCAGCTATCTTGCTCATTGGCGGTGAAGCGGGGAAAAGATTTGCTCTTCCCCACAGTTCGATCATGATCCACCAACCTCTCGGCGGTACAAGAGGCCCGGCGGCCGATATACTAATATACGCAAATCAGATCCAGCGTATTCGGAGCCAAGTAAATGAAATTGTCCGCACTCATCTAAACAAGTCGTTTGGCTATGACAAGTACGATCTCCAGGATGTGAACGACATGATGGAACGGGACAAATATCTCTCAGCCGAAGAGTCAAAAGAGCATGGCATTATCGACGAAATCCTAAATAAGCGTCCATCGGAGGACGCAGCTGCCAAGACGGGCGGGGAGCAGTCCGCGTAAGGCTCGCGGAAGGATGCTTGGTTGGTCTGACATATATCAAGAAAAGAAATTGAGGATCTTTGGGCTTTATACAACAAAGAATGGACAACCACCACGAGGTTATCAATGTATGATTCTCATTGTATGGCTTGCGCAAAGCTGCTCGTTCCCTCAAAAAGTGCTTTTACTCCGCCTGCAAATAAGTTTGACCCTTATATTGTTTTAGTATTACAAGACAATGAACCTTTCGTACTTTGTACGCCGCACACATAACATAGCATCTTTATCATTGCATATATTCGAAGTCTTATTACTTTGCCATAAGCACGCGGTCTTATTGCATAGCTCCGCGGATCATCGTGATTTCGCGCTCGTGACGTACGAGTACTCTCGGACACTTACTCGTAATGCATCAGTCGGGGAAGCTAATTGTCCTCCGGTATCCACGTGACACAGGGACAGTTAGCTTGGTTTAGGTGGTATGGCTGGCCCAATCACAAACCTGTTAATTGGGAAGCTCTGGATTTTCATTTGGTGTGGTTTCTCGTTTGGTGCAAAATTACTGGATTTTGAGGAGTTTCGCTTAATAGGACGGCGTATAATTTTGTGCATTCGACTTTGACCGTATTTTTGCACCAGAACACGCCGTACTGGAAGCCGTGTTCGACTGTTTTTGGGTGACTCACAGAGAAGCACAATTCCGTATAAGAAAGGCTTTCGAGTCTGTCGCAATGTGGTAGAGTATTTTGCGACTGTACAACTCATTTTCAGCGTCTTGCATCCGAACTATACAGTATATCCCATTGCCACAACCTTCAAACTTGCAACCACCATGGTCTCTTCGGCGTTTTGCAAAGTTGGCAGAGCCAGTCTACGTAAGGCTGCTGCTACCTCTAAGCAAGCACCATGGCTTGTTTCCACGCCTGGGTGAGTTTACGCTGTTTGCGGAAAGAGAGCGAAAAGCTTGAGTTTAATCTGGGAGATTCATTTATAGCTTTGCCGATGGGCGTTTTATGTGTCAATTGCTTACCTTTTGAATAGAACTTGTCGCCATCCTTCGCTTGCGTCGGTCAGATGGTCGCACACCGACGAAAATCTCAATAAGGTCTCGTCACAGATTACACAACCTAAGTCACAGGGCGCCTCACAAGCTATGTTGTATGCCACTGGCATGACGGAAAAGGATATGAACAAGGCGCAAGTCGGAATTTCGTCTGTTTGGTATGAAGGAAACCCTTGCAATATGCACTTATTGGGTCTGTCCGACAACATCAAGCTTTCCGTTGCCAAAGCTGGGCTCGTTCCTTTCCGCTTTAACACCATTGGCGTGTCAGATGGTATCAGCATGGGTACATCGGGTATGCGGTATTCATTGCAGAGCCGTGAGATCATTGCCGACAGTATTGAGACTGTTATGAATGGCCAGTGGTATGACGCCAATATTTCTATACCCGGCTGCGATAAAAATATGCCAGGCGTATTGATTGCTATGGGGCGTGTAAACCGGCCGAGCATCATGGTTTATGGTGGAACCATAAAGCCCGGCTGTGGAAAGAGTGGTAAGCCACTCGACATTATCAGCGCGTTCCAGGCGTATGGTGAATACATCTCTGGTTCCATAACCGAGGAAGAGCGATTTGATATCATCCGCCATGCGATCCCGGGTGGCGGTGCTTGCGGTGGCATGTATACTGCCAACACGATGGCGAGCGCGATTGAGACACTGGGCATGACGCTGCCCGGCAGCAGTAGCTTTCCAGCCGAAGACCCGGCAAAGAAGACGGAGTGCGATTCTGTTGGGTTTGCCATCAGGGATCTCCTCAAAGAGGATATTCGACCCCGGGACATCATGACCCGTAAGGCTTTCGAGGAAGCGATGGCTGTTGTTACCATTCTTGGCGGCAGCACAAATGCTGTTCTGCATTTGATTGCCATCGCTGACTCCGTCGGTGTCAAACTTACCATTGACGACTTCCAAGCTGTTTCGGACCGAACACCTTATTTGGCTGATCTCAAACCTTCTGGAAAGTACGTTTTTGAAGACCTTTATAAGATTGGCGGGACGCCGTCCTTGCTTAGATTTCTTATCAAAGAGGGCGTGATTTCTGGCGACGGTATCACTGTGACTGGAAAGACGTTGAAAGAAAACGTTTCTTCTTTCCCTGATTTTCCTGAGGAGCAACCTATCATTCGACCCTTGAGCAACCCCATAAAGCCCACCGGCCATTTGCAGATACTGCGCGGCTCTCTTGCTCCGGGCGGATCGGTCGGAAAGATCACTGGCAAGGAAGGCCTTCGATTTGAAGGCATAGCCAAGTGCTACGACGCCGAAGACGACTTTATCAAGGCTCTTGAACGGGGCGAGTTGAAAAAGGGCGAGAAGGCTGTGATCATCATTCGCTATGAAGGCCCAAAAGGTGGCCCGGGAATGCCGGAGATGCTGAAGCCCAGCTCCGCCATTATGGGAGCCGGTCTCGGCAACGATGTGGCTCTACTTACGGATGGTCGGTTTTCCGGCGGTAGCCATGGCTTTTTGATTGGCCATATTGTCCCAGAAGCAGCCGAGGGTGGCCCTATTGCCCTTGTGAAGGACGGGGATCGCATTGTGATCGATGCTGCAGAGAGAGTGGTGAATTTGGAGGTATCAAGCGAGGAACTTGAAAAAAGGCGGAAGGAATGGAAAGCGCCGCCGCCGCGTGCTACTAAGGGAACACTCAAGAAATATGCAGCACTGGTCAGCAATGCCAGTCGTGGCTGCGTAACCGATGGTTTATAACGAGGCAGAGCATATGAGCAGTTGGCTTTGTTTCCTGTTTGAGCAACTAACGGAGTGTTTTGCCTTTGAGAATATCTATGACCATTTTCTTACCAAATTTTGCTTCCGGATACGTAACTGGTCTTGTGTGGAATCTTTTTTTTTTTTCATCTTCTTTCATGTAAAAAGGTTTGTCGTTGTGAAGAAGATAGCAACGTCAAAACCATAACTTAAAAGTAAACAACACCTCAGTAGCCAGTACTCAAATAGCACCCACTGCAGTGGACGCAATACCTCAAATTTTCTTCTGTTTATGCCAAACTTCCAAAAACGCTGTCTTATCTTGCAATGTCAGCCCTACTCTTTTATTTCGTCCTAGCCTAGCCAAGGCTTCAGCAATTCGATCCAGATATTCGGTTGACAGGCCAGGGTCACTGATGCTGGCACCTAAAATTTTACTTGAATCGACCCGGCTTGCCGCAAAAGATCCCGCTGTGGTATTATCTTCGTCGCTTTTTGATAGCGTCAACCCCTCTGCAATGCGCACACGGATACAGTGGGTTGGCCTGCTGAGAAGTTTCCACAAAAAAACAAACCAGGTACCCGGCACAGGTGTTGTAATGTCGGAGGGGCTGTACCGCAAACTCAACGGGAAAATGGGTGTTTGTGGAAGAGCTGAAAGCAAAGATGGACTCAATGGAAGTACAGCCTTTCCATTCGTAGTGGCACACTCCGGAAATACCACAATTATGCGATCCGGATATTCAGAAAGAAGGGTACGCAAATCCGTCAGCGTCTTATCATTGGCAGAATTCGGTCGTAAGAGATTTAATTGCGTAGGACTAAGAGCTTGCATAATTGCTGAAAACAAAGAAACGCGACGCATTTTTTTCGAATTCGGATATGATATTGTAAAAATCGGATCAAAAACAGCAGCAAGATAAAGAGCATCCAGGGGTGAAGTGAAGCTAGACGCAATAACGGAGCCAGGGTGAGGCACACGCGATGCGGGCTGTTGAGATAAATGGCCACGCTTCACACCGTCAATTTGAAGATCAACCCACCAGATGCCCGGGATAGCCATTATTCCCCAGAGAAGAAGTTTTCGAATCACCATAGGCAAGGGAAGAAACTGCAGAAATAAGAAGTAAATCGAAACATAAAGAACAAAGGGTATTAGTCGCAGTAGGAATATAAAGAGGCGACCAACAACGGATATTCTCGATGATGGGGTCGTAACTGGGATAAAAGGCGAAATCCCAGAGCCTTTTATTATTTAAAAACACCAAATCAGCTCTCTGATAGCTATATTGGGAGAATAACACGTCAAATTGGGGTTTTTTTTTCAACATACCTCTATCCCGAAACTGAGTGAACTTCTCCATTATACAAACAATAAAGGCTGGTTTGCCCAGCTTGTATTTTAAAAATCAGCAAAAATAAGAGCTACCAGCCAGTTCATCCCAGCGGCCCTTTCAATGTGCTCCTCTGTGCTCGTGCTCCGTAGGATATTGTAAGTTCATTCATAAAAAGCACGACTGCGTTGACTTAAAGAAACACCGGAAAAAGTTTCGATGTTGAATTGTAAAAACATGTGACAGCTATCGCTTATGAGTTATGTCATTATTTAGTTGTGGCGTTCTTGTGGCTGGTGCTCCGTTGCGGTCGCAACGGCATGTCAACAAACTCGCTCTAGGTGGGGGTCAATACTAGGTAAATAAAGCGTATTAACAACATAGCAGCCTTTCAATTAAACAACTTGTGTGATTATGCATTTATGTCTAACATACATCAGTTCGCGTTTTATGTTGAACTGTTGAAAGTTCGTTTCTCTATATATTGGTATTTCTGTTAATTGTTTGAAGTCAACTGGCCGAATCTGTCACTCAATCGTTCTTGTTGCCAAGGTTTGGCAGATTTGTAGAAGTCGGCTGTAAGAGTCTTCAATATGGAAGGCACAGAAAACGCGGTACGTATTCATTTTCTTAAACAAACTTCGCCAGTGGTCTCCAAAGTCAATTGAAGTTGCTGACTTTTATAAAAGGCTCTCCGAAAGTCGAGGCTTCCTCATCCTAAAGCTCTTTCACAAGTGCCAACGCTTTCTGGCCTTCAGACAATGACCGATGCAGGGCTGAACTCTCGACACCAGCTCTCTGATATTAATGCAACGGAACCAGTAGCGCTGGGGATAAAACGGTCGCTCCCTGAGCCCCGTAAGTCACCATGTTTTATTTCTGCATCTGATATGTCAATATGGTATGCAAAGGCTTATATGTGTACCTTTTTGTTTTTGGTTCAGAGAACCGAATGAAGACCAAACGACAAACAGTATCGAAGCATTCAGGTGATATAACAGAAGAACGACTTGCTACCTGTTCTGCTACCACCAACCTCAAAGGGAAATCAATTGGGTTTTTAGCCTCGAAGGTATGTTCTGTTGTCCCCCAAGTTGTTACATGTCCTTGTCATTGTGGTGTCTCATACCTTGGGTTAACGTTATTACCGCAACTGCATAGGATTCTAAATCAGCGTTTACCTCTTCCCAGTCTTCATCACATTTCGCCCATCAGCACAATAGTAATGGCTCCAAGCCGAGGCAGCTACCATTTAACATGTCGGTTGGAGCTGCCCTGCCACCTCATCACACTCGGGCCAGACCTACGACGTCTTTGGGTCAATATGGGCTGCGAGAGAAGCAGCACGACTCAATCACGGCGTCCGCGAAGAGTCAAACCAGTGGTAAGAAGTTCACCCGTGGGTCTGTGAATTGATTTGGGAAAGCACTTTCAAGCGGCAATTGGTCGATGGCAGATCGAAGAGCGGACCTAAGAGGCACCATTCCGAACACCAATCGAAAATGTTTGCCATTTCAGGAAATTGGTTTTTTTCGAGCAGATAACAATTCTAATACTTGGGATTTTTAGAACTAAATGTCGACGAACGTCTTCGAGAAGTCGATAGTCAGTTTTGCAGTCTTAAGAATGTCATGAGCCAGTCTTTGACGTTCAAGGAGTCTTTGGAAAATGTTGTGGCGCTTTCAAATTCCAGAGGTAAGGCATCCATATATGCCTATTCCATGTGGATTTTCCGTTTATTATATGTGTAGTGACTCAATGGCTCTTATTTTACAGTAAACGATCTTGAGCGGCAACGAGAACAACTCGAGGAAAAGAACACTTCACTCGCCAACGAGCTGGAATCTTTACGGCGTCAGCTCCAATCAGTGACCATTGATCTCGAGACCGAGAAGAGAGAAAAGGTTTATAAGCTCGAGAGCCAAGCGCGAGAACACCGGCAGGAGCTGGATGACCTCCGGAGAAGCTTGCTAGATGAACAAGCGAGGCAGAAACTTGACCAACAACATGAGCTTGAGAGTCTGAGGAGAAAGCGCGACGCGGAGATTGAAGACATAAAAAAGGCTGCTTCCCAAGAACTGCAGGAGGCGAAAACAAAGCATGCTTTAGAACAGCAAGATCTGCGCCTGGCCTTACAACAAAAGGATCTCGAACTGCAGCAGTCCCGGTCCTCGTCTAAAGAACTTCAATCAGAACAGCACGATTTGCGTCTCGCCTTACAACAAAAGGATCTCGAACTGCAGCAATCCCAGTCCTCGTTCAAAGACCTTCAATTGGAACAGCAAGGTCTGCGCCTGGCCTTACAACAAAAAGATCTCGAACTGCAGAAATCCCAGTCCTCGTTCAAAGACCTTCAAAATAGTTTTGACCGCGAACACGACACAACTAAAACATTGCGCATGCGACTTGCGGAGACAGCTTCAACAATCGAGGAACTCGAAGGCAGAACACAAACGTTGCAATCGCAGGTGGATTTTCTAAAATCAGATAGCAAACAACAGTCGGACCAGTTTTCTGCTATGGAGACACGGATGCAAAAGGCCTTGGAATTGGCGGAAGAAGCTCGTCGGAAACTTATGAAGGAAGAAGCAGAGCGCCGCATCCTTTTTAACAAGTACCAGGAGCTTAAAGGTAACATTCGCGTAATGTGTCGAGTGCGACCAGCCTTGGACACATCAGAAAGCGAAGTAGCGAAAATTGCTTTCCCAGACGCTGCCACGTCTTCCTCGCAGATTGAGGTCTTGGGTCCTGAGGAAAAAAGCAGCCTTGGCACGGTGAGCCGCAAGATCATGCCATTCGAATTTGATCGTGTGTTTTCGTCTTCTGTGCGAAATGACGAGGTTTTCGATGAAATCTCGCAACTCGTCCAGAGTGCTCTTGATGGCTATAATGTGTGCATATTCTGCTATGGCCAGACTGGCTCTGGCAAAACATACACCATGTCGTCACCAGACGGAATGATTGCACGGGCCACACGCATGATCTATGACAATATTAAGACACTCGAGGAGAAAGCCTGGGTTTACACAATGGAAGGGAGTTTTATCGAGGTCTACAACGAGGAGCTTTATGACCTTCTTGAACAACCTCCAGGTGGAGGAATTGGAAAGGGACCGGAAGTAAGAAAGAAACTCGAGATCCGCCATGATGAAGTACGGAAGGTGACAACGGTCAGCAATTGCAAAGCAGTTCGTTTTGATTCAGTGGACGAAGTCGAGTCTACGCTTCGATTGGCCCAAAGCAACCGCTTTGTAGCATGCACAAAGTCAAACGAACGCTCATCGAGGTCCCACTCGATATTCATACTGCGACTCGTTGGTGAGAACAAGGCAAACGGTGAACGTTGCGAAGGGACACTAAACCTTGTAGACCTTGCTGGATCAGAGAGGTTAAAACAAAGTGGAGCTGAGGGTGAACGCAAGAAGGAGACCCAAAACATCAATAGGAGTCTCGCTTGCTTAGGCGATGTCATCGAGGCCTTGGGGCGAGGCGCACCACACATTCCCTATCGAAACTCGAAACTCACGCACCTTTTACAATATTCTCTTGGCGGAAACTCTAAGACCCTTATGTTTGTGATGGTCAGTCCACTTGAGGAACATCTCAAAGAAACCTTAACGAGTCTTAGGTTTGCTACCAAGGTGAGTGTCAAGATGCATTAACCATCAATTGTGTTAAAAGCGTATGTTATATGTCACTAATGCATGTTTGCCCACAAACCAGGTACACAATACGCACATTGGCTCGGCAAAGTCGTCTAAAAGGTCAAAGATGGCGTAGGTGAAGTACAATAAATACTCGTTTGCGCTGTCGTACTTGAAACTGTCTCGTCACCTTCAGGATTGATTTTTTTTTAAAGCGGTTTGGGGGCAAGATAAATTGGAGGGGATTTGAGCATGGGCCCGACTTTATGAAAGGAGGTGTAAGGATATTACGCGGTATAATGACAACGATGAAAGTGTGGTCGTCTAGTAATAATAGAATCCAGCTTTCACTCTTCTATCTCACTACCCAAAAAAAGATGCACTAAACAAGTTTTTATAACAGCAACAAGGAAAATGATGATCTGATATTGTATTTGATAGTTGATAGTAGATCGGCCCAAGACCCAAGAGAAATCGCAATGAACCAGCATAAGCTGTCGGCCTCACGACACAGTCTTTAATTAAACACAAACGACGAAACAAATTTCAATAGCCTAGTCGCAAACATGAAACAAAAACAGTCCAAGTTTGTACCAAAAAAACAATTCCGCAAGTAGAAACAATCAGATGAAAACCCTTTTGGAGGTCGAAATGAAAACCCAGACTTACAGTAGCCAAAAATATAACGCTTGAAGAATGCTATGGCCAGTCGAAACCTTTTTTTCACGTAGAAAGACACCGTCGTAACCATTGTGACTAAAAAAAAACAATTCCAGCCTCGATATAGAAAGGATAATCCAACCTATAAAGTGCCGTTTGCCTGTATCGCTTGTTTTCTCGCCGGAAGGTAGGAAAATAGACGAAGCAAGGCGCAGCCACTGACTTGGTTGAAAACCACTCGATATGAGTTGACTACCTCAGAGCGCTATAGTCCATGTCGACCCCCAACGTGTTCATAACCAGCGGATTCATGGTGCTCAAATCGGAATTAGCACGCTGCAGTGCGTGGAAGTCGCCAACTGTTCTGATCTGTTGTGCACTCATTCCGAAACTGCTCGACCGCTGCTGAGGTTGCTGGCGGATAACTAATCCACTGCCATTCAAGCCGGAGCTTAAGACGCCCATAGAGCCGTTATACACCTGATTCTGAAGCACGTCTGTTAAACTTTGGGGCTGCTCAACAGACTGCGTCGTCACAGAAAGAGAGCCCGTAGACGGTATGTTATGGTTTATTCGCGGTTGCATTTGCGAACTACCATTCTGGGTCTGTCCTAAACCTTGCAAAACTGGGGTAGACTGAGTCTGTTGCAAATGCTGAAGTTGGCTTTGTCCATGTTGTGTGAGTTGTTTGTCTTGATGCTGATGTTGTTGCTGCACAAACTGCTGTTCCGGCTGTTGGTGCTGCTGATGCTGCTGGAGCTGCTGGAGCTGCTGGTGCTGGTGCTCCTGTTTTACTTGATGCTGCACCTGTTGTACATGTTGTTGTTGCATCTGTTGCGGTACGAACGTTTGGAGCTGGGATTGTAGCTGAGGCTGGGGAGGAGACGATATTTGCTGCAGGCCATTGGGTCTACCACTAATAGATGGAACAGACGGGACGGGCGGTAGCGAGTTCCCGACAATTGAATGACGAACAGACATCTCTGACAAGGAGGAAAAATCTGACGACAGCCCGTGAGCACTGAAATCCATTCCTGGTGAAATAATCGGAGGAGATGAAACGAAAGGCGAGTTGATGTTATGCAAAGACGATGCACCGCTGGAGCTGACGTCTTCAATTTTGTAGTTTTCCATGTTAAGGCAAGGAGGTTGAGCCATTCCGGCATTGCCAAAACCATCAAATATGTCCATCTCGCATGTGGTCTCCGGCGGGGCCTGCAACATCGGATTGGCAAGGCGTGGTAGAACTTCGTGTATCTTAGCAAGAAGTAGAGGTGTAAACTGGTGTTCTCCGATCCGAAGCACGGCCAAAATGTTGGATATATGACTGAGGTGGTCGCGGGGCGTCAGTGAAAAAGGGTTGCTTGAAGATGGCAGCATAGAAAGGACTGTCGTTAGCTCGCTTGTGATAGTGAGCAGCGTCTCGATCTATTCATGGTAGAATCCAAGTCAGTAACCACCCCAGCCGAAGCACGATTCATTTTTAAGAGCGCTTGCTTCTGTACTCAATACATACCAAACCAGAATGTAGCAACTCTTTGCCTCCCTGCGAGGAAAACGAAGCAGCCATAGGAATGACCTCCCGAGAGACATCGATCATTGAATATTGATAGGCGGACAAGTCGCTTGCATTGGCTGCAGTGTTTCCTTGCGCCAAGCTAATTTGCCAGGCGACTGACTTGATCCATTGTTGGTTTCGCGCCGGTTCGCCAAATTGGGGGTCGGCAGTAGCTAAGGCGCTCAGGACGTCATTTTGCTGCTTCTGAAGAGAAGTCAGGAAAGGCGCCGAACAGTTGCGCCGGGTCTTATTCCATAAGTCGACAAACGAATCGTCAAAATGGCGGAACAACTGAGCCAGGTGGAAGAACCCGATGAGTTTGTGCGCAAGTGCGTCACTTGGATCATCAGCAAGCGCGGGAGTGCTGATGGAAGCCTTAAGTGAGAGAGGGCGATCATGCTGAAGTGCATATGCACGTTCAACGACAAAGAGCAACCAATAGAGCCGACGACGGCACGAGGCATCGACGGTGTCCCAAGCCGAGTACGCCTCCTCTTTGTTCATGTGTGTCAAGTGCACCAATGATGTGGCCTCCCGAATGCTAAACCACGCCTTATCCTGGTAGTCTAAGCCATAATAGCAAGCGAAGATAAAGTAGCTTGTGGCAATGGTGTATAGTGTGGGATTTTGAATGTAGTCGTATCCCTTGCGTATGCGGACAGCCTCCTCCAACAGCAGCGTGGCCGTCACAATAGTAGCACCGGGCATACTATCCAGGTTGTAGGGATCGGATCCAGGAATAGACATGCCGGGCTGAAGCATCATGAAAGCACTAAGCGACGATAATAGGCAGTAGGTATCCAAAGTTGTGTCCATGGACATGGCATCCTGCTCAAGGCGCTGACGATTCAAGATAGGCATGGTTGGGTACATGTTGGCAAAAAAGAAATCGATGCATGTTTTGACCATATCGTTTGTCAGAAGACCCGGTGTTGGTGCGTAAGAGGTCGCGCCAGACGGACCGCCGCCATTGATCCGATTGTGAAATTTTGCCGAGAGACTGGACTGGCGTTGAGTTTCGCGCAGCTCGCTGATAACCTTCGCCCGAGAGCCCTTTGGGCCCTTCTTTTGCGGTATAGCGTTATACGTACACGAAAGCTGGGCAGAAGAGCAGTTGCGGCAAGGGTTAATCCCGTCACACTTGACTTTGCGGCGATGGCATGCATCGCACGCTCGTTTGACAGCGCTCGACATCTTGCAAGATCACTAGATGCAAGACCAAAAAAAAAGGTTCGCAGAATTTTGTAATGGGTTTGCGTTGCTAACAACCGTTCCTCGAGATCATCAATAGGCGATGTGATCGATAGTTATGTTCGGCGCCTCCCTTTCAAACACGAAAAAATATCTGGTATGAAAGTTCAGCGCGGTGCTGTCAATCCACGCTCAGCCGCGCTAATTTAATTTTTTTGGTTTCGTAGACGTAGATGTGCCACTGTTGAGTTCGATAGTTTGAAGAAAAGGTGTCAGAAAGGCGAGATGGGCACAGATGATTGAGACGTCCCAACTTTCAGAGACCAAAGTCTCCCAGTGACATAAATGTGACAGCGATCACCCTCGGCAGTATTGTTGTCAGGTGGCGAAATGCAAGATGCTGTTTTTTCATTAAACGAAGAAAGGGAAAAAAAGTCAAAAATCCAAATACGAATTACTCTCCGTAGACGCAAAAAACATACTCGTAGGTTTGATGGTGAAGATGAGAATGAGAGGTGAGAATTTGGGTCATGATGTGATGTGCACAGGATGGGACGAGAAAGAGGAGGAGGGAAAGGGATCCTCTCAGAGAAGAAAGGGGGATGATGGTGGCTGCGACGAACTGGACAAGCCAAGAGAAGGAGGGGGATGTGCACGGGGGAAATTGGGGCACAGGGGAAATGAGGGTGAGCGGAGCTGGGGTTGAAATTTCTGGGCACACTATATGATTGGGTACTCGGACAAAATAGTGGGTTTAATGCATTGTCGTCTTAAACAAGGCAATCAACAGGGACTTAGGGCCGCTGATCACGATAATAGACGTTAAGAGGTACGCACGAAGGTAACTTTTTTTGGTATGGGGTACTTTTTTCACAGTCTAAAATTCCTTTAAAGATTTTGAGCTGGTACTTCTTTGACTTTTGCCCTTGAGTAGCATCTCTTCTAGCCTTAACAACCTCATCAGCTGACATACAGGTAATCCTCATTCTCGTACTCCGTAATGCAACCTGTTGGCCAATATATCAGAGTACGCTAGCATTCTGAGCTGGAACGTTTTTGTTTAAGACCCACAAAAAGAGTGCGGGTTAATGAGCTTCGTACTCCGTATCTAAAGAGAGCATTATGCATACTGTGCAATGCTGCTCGTATGTGGAATAGTGATCATTTTTATGCTTGTCTTCGACGTGCTCGTCCTACCACCGTCGTATCCATACATATCCATATACGTTTTACTTCGCACAAGTGCGATGTGTTGCGTCGTAACCCTCCTCACCTCAAATCTCACTCGTATGGATTTGCTCATGTTTATCTCCAATCCACGCCCGTACGAGTATTATTACTTCGTATTACAGAATATCTCGATCTTTAACGTGAATCAAAACTACGATTGCTTGGCAAACAGTACTCCGTACGCAGCGTAAACCAGTATTCTCTGAAAAACCTACAAATACAAACTGCTCGAAGTCTAAAGGTAATGCTTTCACACTATGTCAGTAGTAATACAACAGGTATTTATCTCTACCAGTACGGAGTTATCTGAACGAAGTGCGTTGAATTACAACGTACGACGTATTACAAGGTGCCAATACTTAATGCAACGGGCAACACACTCTCTCTGTACGTTGGTACTTTATGCCTTTCACAATGTTGATATCTTTAAGCGACACTACTACAGAGCAATAATACGCGGCTATGCTGAGATGTCTTACATGTTACAAAGTACGAATATTGATTCGAGCAGAGATTCTTACGAGCTTCGTGCAGAGAACTCCGTATTACACCGTGGACGTACGTTGTAATATCCATACACGGTACTTTATGCGACAGTATGAGAGTACTCGTACATGCGTACCAGTGCGTGTGTGCGTAGTTACTGCGGCTGAGCGAAATGCATCGCAGAGTTTCGTGAACGAGGTCAAAAAAGTTGCCTGGGACGAATTCTGTTAAACAGGTTGTATTACTCGTAGCTTTTCGAGTACGAGTATGTGGATGCTTTTGTACGAAATACTCGTACTGAAACCAGGGAACAATGACTCTGGCCAAAACAAAGAGAGACGAACGAGCTGTATGGAATATTAATACAGTACGGAGGAAGTACATTGGAATAACACGGAATAAAACCCGCAGAGTATTTTAAGCCAGTCTACAACACACGAGTACGGAGTATTACGTCGTAATACTCGTACTCCGTAATACTTATTTTAACGACAGTTCGATACGAAAGTGCGACGGCATACGAGTAGTTGTTAAAAAGGCAAGTATCTCGTAAGGATACGTATGGATACGAATATGAGTATTTCGTGTCAGGTCTCTGATAACTGATGGTCTATCTTTTTCAGATGTGCACTGGTAGCATCGTCGGTTGTTTAAGGGAAAAGAGTTGAGTTCTCTAATTATGGAGTAATAATAATACGTCTTATACGACGTACTCGTATACTCGTATGCAGTAATACTCTCTACGGAGTACACGAAGGAGATTCCCAGGCTGAGCTCCGTATGAATGATTTGTTGTCATCCTTTCGTCCAGTTGAGGTAGTATTACTTAGAGTGATATTACTCGTACTTTTTAACTGAACCACAGGTAATTTCAATATAAACACAAGATGAGTTCACACCACACCCCTTCACTGGTTCATGGACGCGATGCTAGCTCTAATACTGGGCATCATTAGCATTGTCCAGCCTGCTTGGAGAAGAACTCGTGCTTCGTTATGCCCTCATCTTTACACCGTATTCTGTTGAGCACGTTAGGGCAACGGGTTAGCTATGTGTACGTCGTACTCGTACTCGTATCTCTGGATAACGATGGACCTTGAGTCCGGGCGCTTCGTCCAGACTGCATGAGCGACCCTTACAAAAATAGCGCCAATGCTCGTAAATAAAATGATACAACCGTCTAGGATGCGCCAAGCTCATACAAAGAAACATATAAGAAAACCACGAAAACCCCGTCATTGTCTTTCCCTCATTCCGCCAACATCCTGCCTTAATCGAACTGCGTTATTGCCCGGGCAGAGCACCAAATAAACACGAAGCCAGGCGTGCGGAAGCGGCGAGAATGGTTTGTTCACCCGCACCGCCTCCGACTCGGGCACGTCTACTCGTACGTCGTAATTCACAGCTCTTCCAGCGTCTGACAGGCCAGCATGATCGATTCGCTGATCGTGGCTAGATGGTCATAGGAAAAGACACTGAAATGATGGCCGGGAATGTCTATAACCCTGCAGAACATGTCGTGCCTATAATTATCCCAACCCAGAGAGCGTTCTTGACGGTGTAGATCGACGTAAAGCAACTGATCAGCAGGCATTGGGACCGCTTCTCGAGACCGCAGAAGAACGGCAGGCGGAGGCCGCGCTGTGCTTTCCTTGTCTTCGGCGTGTGTGCGGCCATTGCCTTGCTGTGAAGTCTGCGTCCGCCCTGCCACAGGTGGCCCTAACCACCAAGGTGGGGGAGGAGTCCATTCCGCGACCATCTTGTATGCTTCTCGGAAGCAGTTCTCCACGGCAGCTCTCGTCTCCAACTTCGTGGTGGCGGGCCAGTCGATGCGTCGTTCCACAAGACGAGCTTCTGCCTCTCCCCATCCACCTGGAGGCCGCAGCGGACAAACGCTGTCTATCATAATCAGGCCCACAACTTTTTTGTGTGGGTATACTTTGGACATCACATACGCCGTTTCCAGCGCCAAAATGCCACCGAGGGACCAGCCACCGAGTATGACTGAGTCGGATGTGATAGATCGAGCCACCAAATCGGCGTAGTGCGTAGCCATTTCATGTAGCCCCCCAATCCATGGCTCTCCGGTTTTAAATCTAGGATTGGCGATGCCCAGCACGACGCGCCCAAGATCGTCAAGAAGGTAGTAGCTGTATGTCGTTCCGCCCCCGTCATGTATCAGAACCAAGGGCGTTGTACCGCCCACCGCGGATCTTCGCAGTCCATCTTGGATAAGACTTGGATTGGTACCGAACATATCCTTATTTGTCCGGAATTGCAAGATGCGGCGGATAAGAAATATGAGGTGTGGCGGGAGAATTTGCGAGTGATAGGACGGAAGATCTACTCGTATCGTGCTTTTAGCTCTGCTACCCCACGCCACCAGAAGAGCTTACCTGTATTACGACGGTGCGGAATTATTCGTAAAACGGTTAAAGTGAGCTTAACAGCAATGAGCTTAACAGCAATAATGCTTTGCTCTGACTGCGCATATCGCAGGGCACACGTTAATGCTGCCGTGCTCCAAGCTGGATCAAAGCTTTGCCCAGCTTCCTCGCCAAGCAGATATATCAAAACCACAACGACAAACGTCCAGATTTTGGTTCTTTCTATTCTTTCTATTCTTTCTATTCTTTCTATTCTTTCTATTCTTTCTATTCTTTCTATTATTTCCACTCCTAGCTTTTGATGAATGAAGTAGCTTCTTAGTTGCACTAGTAAGATAAAGAGTTATGAAGCTTTCATTAAGACGTAACTCAAATATGTCAAACATTAAAAAAAAAAAAAGAAAAAAAAACATCTCCGCTGGGGAGCGTGGTAAAGTTCGATGTATTGTCCCTTGACAGGGCAAATCAGCGTTCTGTGAAGGATCCCACCAACTCCCAGGAATAACCCTTGAGTATTATCACGCGTAGTGGTGTACCAGCAGCCAAGGATAACGTGTCATGTAGTGTAAATTTTACACGCTGGTTAGACTGAATCCCAGTCCATTGCTTCAACCATAAAGCTCCATTGCTTTTCATCGACAGCGTCGGGATCCAAGTCCATGGGCAACGGCATGTGTTCAACATCTGCAGGTTCGTTAAGGGGACTCGAAGTGTTGGTTGCTACAAAGTTGTTTGCGACGGTGTATGCGAGGTCGAGCCCAGTGTGTATTGCGGCCAAAATACCATCAAGGTCATAAGCCGCCAGCGGGAGGGGTGAGTGTCTGCCGTTTCTCTCGCCTGACATTTTGCTGTCCTTGCTACTGCCTTCGGCGTTGACTATGGTGTTATCGTCGACATTCTTCCAGCGGTTGCGAAGGTCTTTGGCCTTGGCCAGCTGCTTCCGCACGTTACCAACACCTAGCACCCCGTGGAGTGGATTGTCCTCGCGATCTAAAGCTTCCAGTACATTGGCATGATATCGATGTGTTGCGTGAGGTAGGTCGCCATTGCCAACAGCAGCAGTCCCTTGTTCCACACGTGATCTTGACGTGATCGAAATGCCAAATACGCCCTGTAGGTGTACAAGCGCGCGCTCGCAGAGCATGTAGTACTCGAAGAAGTCTAGCTTGAACATGAGTTCTGCTTCGGCCACGTCTGCTGCTTCGCTTCCAGACCCAATTGCTCTCCGATAGGCGATGTCAAGAAAGAGGAGCTTCCATTTCATCCGGCGAACTATTTTAAAGTAGCGGGCAAGCTCAGCTGCCGGAGAGCCAAGAGATGTTGAAGAATAGCCAAAGTGAACTGCTGTAGTCTCACGTCTTGCAGTAGCTGCACGGGACGACAGGCCTTGCTTCGAGTCTCGGTGGGCATCTCTTGGAGCCCAGCGTGAATCTGCTAGGCCCGCCATGCCTATCCATAAGAGCAGTCCGGGGGGGGGGGCGTTACGCGTTGTCTAAAAGCTTTATAACGGCCCGAGGTTTTCTGCGGCGACCTCGACAACGTTGGGGCGTGTCAGCAAGGCATCTGAAATGCTCGTGTCTAACAGATTGGCTAGGTGGTGGGCGCAAAACAATTTACTCTCGTTAACAGTTGGTCTTTCGAAGTCGGTGTTTTTAGAGGCATGCTGTGCAAAGTAATTACTAGGTTGCATTGGGGAGACTAGAAGCCCGCAAAATCCTAATATCCGTTAAGTGGGAATTGACATCTCAGCCGCTCTACTTGTCTCTTTTGCTTGTTTCTTCGTTCAAAAGTACGACATACACATGCCCATACACCCAGTATACGAGCAATCATTCGTCATATTGTCTATTTCTTGTGCTTATTTACCCTCTGGGGCCATGAAAAACAATGGCCGCACAAGATTTTGCACAATAGAACTGTGCTCCTTACAGACTGATTTGTGACACAGCGGTTGAGGCAGCCCTAGTTCAGTTGTTCTTCTTTCCAGGCACGTGTGACCTCTACGTTTCAATAATACCAAAAGAAATCTGCTACAGTCCAACATTGAGTATTGGAGTCCGTTTTTGAAACGCGCGAAATGACATCCAAGAGCACGACGTGGAACTAAAGCCCTCTTAGGAACGAACTGTCCTCAAAGTACAGCAACAACAACCTAAATTCAGCTATATATCTGGTTGATGACTGGGTCGATAGCCACAACTTTAGAGCGCCTTTCTAGCGCGAGCAAGAGACACGTGTAAGAAGAACCATGCTACACAAAAAGCCCCGTGATTGTTTTGACAGCCAGAAGAAACAAAGAAACGACCAGGCAAAAGTCTAAAACAAGTCAGACATCAATGAGGGCTAGCCGGGTCCCGACAGCTTCCGGCGCTTCCGCTTCCACTATGAGTGCTGCTTGCTGACACGGAACCAGAACCGGAACCAGAGTTATCTCGAGTACGGCTATAGCCGAACCCTGGAGGGCCTCGTAAGGCTGATATGCTGGACGCTTGCCCCTGAGGGTCGACTGCCGTTCCAGCAGTGGTTGAGCCCAGCGTTCCTGGGCCCGGGAGAAGGACAACGTCTTCGTCAGCTGCACTTGATTGCGTGAACCCAGAAACATCGCTAAGCATCGAAGATGAACGGCCGCGCATCCTAGGGTGATGCGCCGCTGTGTTGGGTTGTGGCGGTGCAAGTGGCAAGTAGGCCGGCATTGAGGCAGTACCAGAAAGGGCCGGTGCAGGTCCCGAGGCAGTGACAGCAGGATTTGTCGGCCACACGAAGCGTGGAGCATAAGATGTGCCTTGGGAAATTTGGTGTGCCGACCAAGGTCCCTGGGATACACCAGTAATGCCATTGGCTGCAGCAGAAGACGAAGCCGGGGCAGACGAATAGCGGTCCTCGTATGGTCGCTCGCTATCAAATGAAGAATAGAACGAGCGCATCGTCTCATGCATTGCATTGATGGCGTTGACTTTGTCCCCATTGCTAGTCCGTATAGCATTGATCTTATTGACGTAGTCTTTACTTGCCCTCACGATATCACCTTCAATAGCTGTGCGTTCTTGGTGGCGTCGTTCAGCCTCGTCCAAACCGCGCGCGTTCGCATCCATGATTCGGTCGTGGTCATTGTCAGCTTTGGCGATGCGAGACGCGATCTTGTTGCGCTTGGCCTGCAAAGTAGCCTGTTCCTCCTCCAGCGAGCGGACTTCGCTATCCACTGCGCTCTTGAAACTCTTAAACGAGGCAACGGCTCCATCGAATTGTGCCTTCTCTCGGTCCCATTCGTTCTTTTTGCTCCGGTGCCGATTAAGCAAATCATTTGGTAAAACGCTAAACTCTTTCAGTTCTGCCTCGAGCTCGTCAATGGCCTGTTCGGCCTGTTTTTGCTGAACTGCATTCTGGGTGATTTTCTGTCTCAGCTTTTCATCATTACCGCCTGTTGATTGGACAGATGAGGTCAACCGATCTATTTCCTTCTTCAGTGCGTTTACTTTGCGGTGGTTGTCCTTGCGCATGGTTTTAAGCTTTGATTTCCCATCGTTGAGCTTAGCTTCTTGCGCTGCAATGGATGCCTTGATCGTGCTGGCTGGCGAGACGTGTGGTCGCAGTTGGCTCGGTGCCGCTGGCTTGGTAGCTGCTACATTGGTTGTTCTCGATGGAGCTGGAGCGGTTCTAACACTGGTGCTAAATAAGACGTCACCAGTGCGAGTGCTGACAAACTCGCATTCATAACTCGACAATGGAGTAAGGCCATAAATGTCTCCTGTCCACCGCGTCCCTCCCCCAGTTGCATGCTTTTTCTCGATGGCCGTATCAGTCATGTCAGTTGTGCTAATGTCCCCTTCGTCGACGACGGGTGAGATGCGCGTAGGCTGCCATATAGCATTGTTGATTTTCACATAAAACGGCTTGGTCGTGTCAATGTACGATGCGCTCACAAGCAAATCAGCTTGCTGGCCTTCGTCATAATCAGGAAAGCTGCTGGTATTGAAACAAACTTCATCGTGTCCAACGTAGCATATCCATATCTGACCAGGTTGGGCATAGAAAGGTGCGTTGCCAAGGTTGTCGGCATCCGTTGCCTCAGCGCCGGCAGATTCAGAGGCAGTTTGAGAAAGCTCATACTCTTTAATCATGACGATCTTTGTGCTGGCCAACGCCGCCCACAGAGGTTGACGAATCCGGACTAGTGTGCTCTGCTTTCGCTTTCGTTTCATAGAAGGCTGTCCCGTAGTTGACAAGGTGCTGTTGCTACCATTGGCAGTGGTTGCCGTAAGGCTATTGTTCGCATGACCGAGATTTGCGGTCGGGCTACTGACAGTAGCATAGCTGCCTGAGGCGGTGGAGGCTGCGTTTGTGCTCACATTCGTGGAGCCTTGGAAGCTGCCCGTATTACTCACAGAGCCAGCAAGTGATGATGTACTACCCGTGGCGCCGAGTAAACTCGCGTTGTCATTGTTATTGCCTAAACCAGCCACGTTGCCATTCGCGCTGCTCGTCGTTGTTCCACCGTGAACCGCTCCGGCGGTGACATCTGGCGCCATAGATGGCCTAACATAGCCCTTGCTTCCCTCTGGATCGCCCGCATTGCTGTATGCAGCATTGCCACGATGCTCTCTCCTGAGATACCATTCACGAACGCAACGAACAACACCCTGCATAAGGATATGGATGGCAAAGACGTTTCGTACCCACGACGCACCACCCCCCCGACGAGCAAAAAGCTTGGTGGCGGGCTGAAAAGAGACCTGATGATTTCCAGCAATAAAAGACTGCTCAGGTGAGGGAGACGATCCAAAATGAGGAGAACCACTTTGCAAGCTGGGTATGCTGCCAAAATGGGAGAAAATGACTATGCCCAAGCAAACAAAAATGTTGTTGGCAGAGCCGTTTCTGAAGCTATCGCTGTTGACACTGCCGCCGCCAAGGGTGAGAGCAATAACAACCTGAGCCAAATCGAGTATGAGGAGCTGTAGAGGACCCCATAGAAATAGCCATATTAGAAGGGCCCCAATATCCATAAAAATGAGTGTAGACAAAGCCGGCGTGCCCAGAGTTCCTTCGAATATGTCACTGATACTCAGGGTTGATCCCGAAGTACCCGGCGGAACAAACGTCAAAATGGTGAAAAGCATATAAATGCTGGACAATGCGACGGGGGATAACTGCATGAGAATAATGAGAATAGCAATGGTATCGTAAAGAGGACATGATCGGAGGACGGTGAGAGTCAGATCAAGAGGTCCCGGGTCGCGGTGAACCTTTGCGTTCTTCGAGGCATTGACGTCGATGCGACACAGAGTGTCATCAAACGGCGAAGGCGCAGGCGTTGCGCTGGCAACGGCAACCAGGTTCGGGGACGAAACCGCCGTGGAAGATTCGATCGAAGATGTCGACGACACCTCGTCTAGAGAGAACCGCTGGTCGGGAGCCATGTTTCGTGAAGTGCCACCAGCGCCCGAGTTCCGGTGGTGTTGTGGCTTGTTCGTCGCCATTGCCTTGCGATCGGCCGTGCAAACAATAAGAGCCCAAATGGTTGCCGCTGTCTTGTCCACAAGACGGTGGCGTTGCAGTTCGACGTCGCCAAGAGGGAGGGACTGGACGGCTTCGCACTCAATAGCGAGTAAGTTACCAAGCCGTCGCACGCAATTAACAGGCGCGGCAACACCATCGGCCAGCGAAGTCTTCGCCTTATGCTGGTGTTTGGCTATGCGCTCTCTGTGGTCCACACCGCCATCCTCGGTTTTTATGTTGTTCTGAGTTGCAACCTCGCGGATGCGAGGTGCGAGACATGCAGCGGAACCCCGGCCAAATAAATCGGTCGTCCCTTGGTCAGCGGCAAACTTCAAACTGGGTTTTTTGTCGCTACCGTCGCTGATGCTGAAGGAGAAAAAAATATTCTGTCCCCATTTAACGGGAACCTTTCGGATAAGAGAAATCAGATGTGCTTTCTAGGGTGTAAAGTTTGAGTCTGCGCGTTAGCCTTAACATGGGCAGCTTCAGTTAAACTTTTGTTATGTTGGTTTTGCAGAAGAAAAAAAAGTCATGGCGGGGAGCGCATTCAGAGTGGGTGACTAAATTACGAGCACGACTCCACACGAGTTCCAACTCCGTGCGAATACTTTAAACTCCGTACTATTATACGTGTATCCATAGATATTATTACTCCGTAATAGTAATAAGTAATAATACTCAGTAATGCATAATCTGCCTGGAAACTTAGCAATGTTAAAGTCTTTATCGCGGTTGTTTCTTTGTTTTGGTCTTCTTTTCGCACAACCACAAAGAGAGGTGCTCGTAGTCAGGTTAATTTATGATGCTTTATTTTCTCACTTCTAAAACTAGGACGTACGAGGGCTGTGATCGCGAGTCGCTATGAGCACATAAAACAGGCCGCATGCTCGTGCTTGCTATAAAAACCGATAGCTGGCTCTGGGACAAGGGAACTGCACCTGACCAGATTTGTGGAAGTAAAGTAGCATCACGGCTTTGCTGACCCTACATCCTCGACTGCGTCTACCCTGTTCCAGGTTTGCTTCTCCAACAATTCAACAGCCTCAACCAGTTGCCAAATCCGGGTACGGGCGCGAACCATCTCTTCTTCCTGTTGTTTCCACAAGTCTTCCAGTACCTCATACATAAATGATGGCATAGGTGTTGTCGTTGCCAGTCTGTAATCGTATATGGCGATGTCCTCCTCCGTTCTCGCAGCTATCCTTCGAGCATTGTGTGAGAGAATCATGCAGTCCAAAAACAGAGATTTCGCTCCGGGGCTCAAACCAGGCGATGCCTTCAGTTTGTGGTACACTGAAATCGTATCGGGGTAGACTATTGGCTATATAGCAGGATGTCAGATCGCGAATACTCGTACGCCTTCGGCTCGTGTTCTTGAGCCCCCCCACTCCCCAAACTCCCATTCATGGAGGCAATTTTGCATACCAGTTTGAAGTCCGTCCGCATGCTTTTCAGAATCAAGCCAACAGACCGTGGAGACATTAACTCATTCCACTGCCGGCTGCGTGCTGGATCTACGTGCACGGCTATGTTGGTGATCCAATTCACCCGAGACGATTCAGCATAACGAGCATACCTAACATTGTTGACGTGGCCCTAGGTCTCCAGTCAGAAGAATTGTTTATCATAATCGGGATGAAAGAACAGAAACGGTGAGGAGTGGTGCGTCTTTACAAATGTATCCATCTCACCCCAGACAACCCTGTGATTTGCGAGCCCCCGCCGTCCACCAGTGAGAAACCCCTCGCTACCGGCAATGAGCTCTCGCCACTCGGTAGCAAGAGCTTTAAGCACTGTTGCTGCCTCGGCCACTTGAGGTTGGGTACATCCAAACATGAGACACTTGCCCACCCGTGTACGCAGGTCCGAGAGCCATCGAGACGAAGGTAGCGGAGGGGTTGAGGACGTAGTCAAGACAGCATCGTCGGGAGCTGCCAGACCAGACCGGCACCGAACGTGAGTCAATTGGGCATTGCTTGATGGCACAAATAATTTTGAGGCATTCCCGCTCTTAGACACCCTAACAGTGACAGTCCGGAAAGTCCTGCAAATATGATACATCTCTGCCTTGTGCGAATTGCAGACGAAGACAACACTTTTCACTATGTGCACCGGGCTGTAGCTCGTTTGCTGAAACGTAACCAACAGCCTTCTACGAGTATAATACTCGGTCCTTGGTGTAGTCTTGCTCGTCTGTTGTTGCGTAGCCGAGGAAAGGCGCAATTATTAATAATCTTACGTCGGCCCGAGGGTTATTAAAATTTTGGTGTATTATGGCCGGCATGCCTCGTGCTAATTCTAAGAATGTCAATGCGACTATGCCAGACTGACTTGAGACTACGCCAGACTGACTTGCGACTATGACAGACTGACATGCTTTGGCCCATCTCTTTGGTAAACATGGGACCAAAACCAAATCCGGAGCTCAGAAGCCAGGTTGTTGCAATATACAAAGGTAAAGAGTCTTCGGTTTGTTGTTCTTATTCCGTGCTCATTTGAGTGTTTGTTACTTCGGCCTCCATCAAATAAGTAAAAGGCTGATCAGTCTGTAATATATCTTCCAGAGCTTCTTAATCTCTCCAAAGACTACCCTTTAGGTCAGACATACTTTCGCCGTCGCCTACACGCCGCTTTTGCAGCAAAATCCCACCTACAAGATGAGCAAGCTATTCGGCAAGGCATCGAACGTGCCATTTTTGTGAAAAAAGGTAAGATTTCAGGTCTTCCAGTCTTCTTATCTTATCTGGGTACAACTAACGAAACTGCCGTATTAGAAATTGAAGCCCTGTGAGTTGTAGCACAAGTTCCATTAACAACAGCCGATTAAACTCTCCCCTTGACCTGAACAAGAGGACAAGGCTGGTATAATAAATATCATGTTCTCCTGTCGGCCGAGCAACATTGGGTGGCTTTTTTGGCTGTTGTTGCAAACATAATGACCATGCGTGTGAAAGCTGCGGCTGATCCTCTGGTTTAATTTTTAGATATTATCTTAAACGGTATCGTACTTTGCGAGCCAGGTACGATCGCGTATCATAATGCACGTTTAAGAAGCGAGAGGAAATGGTTTAAACTTGAGAATATATAATACTAAACGCAAGCAAACTGAGCCGAACCTTGGCAACGGCAAAAGCCTACCTGCCGGGTGATAAAACAGTAGCAGCATGGGCAGAACGATAGGCAATGGGGTGCATCCCAATCAGCCGCATCCGTGGGCAAGAAGAACCTTATAATTATAAGCTGAGAATATGAATAACAAAAGAGCATAATCCACGTAGACAGGTGGCGCCGCATCTTCATTCATCAATCCGATATACTATTTCTTGCGTGCCCACCAGGCGCCAACCTCGAGACATTCCCCCCATGACGTGCCATTCTCCCTCATCAAATCATTCATCATCTTGCTAGCCCAGCTATCCCACTCATCCTGGCTTTTCCCATTTACTTCGCGCAAAATGGGCTCTAGACTCTGAATCATCTGCACCACAGTTAAAAGAGCAGTGTGCCGTAGCGCACTCTGAGTCGGCGTTATAGTCTTTTGGTTTTGGCGGCCCTTGCTCTTTGTCTCAACATAGCTTTTCCCATCTTTTGTCACGACACCGCCCACGCCTTCACGCTCCCACTTGATCTCTGACAGTGGGACAGCAAGGCGCTTAGAATCCGCTCCAACAAGAGACTCGGTTTCTTGAAGGAACATGGCTCCTGCAAACGTACACGGGACATAAGGCACAGCCCTGGCCTCAAATGCCTTTACCAGCCAGGAATTATATTCGACAATGAAGCTGTTCAGTGGAGCTGACAAGGGCGTGTTTGCAGTCATAACATAAGCGCCAATAGTATTAACAGAGTTGGAAAACGCTTCGGCCTCGGCCGATGTTGCAGGCGGAGGCACGTGCGGTCGGAGCATGCGAATGGTGTGGTCTGAGTCCCATACCTCGAGTATGCCTCCCGGCTGCAGCACGCGAATACACTCGTCAACGAATAGCTGGTACATCTCGGTGCGAATAGCCAGAGACATGTCTTTAACCATGACAAGATCAAACTCCTCGTTAGCAAGGGGCCAAGGCATGCGTCTGATATCGTGCTGAACAAAACGCCAATTCATGTCGCTTTTCGCCTGGACATCCTCAAGGCTCGAAAGATGAGAAGTCGAGGACCCTGACTTGGGTGGCCGACTTTTGCTCCCGGCAGTGCTAGCACAATGGCCAATATTGGCAATGTCCAGACCGGTGAATGAAATGCCATGGTGACCCTGACGCTTGTAGAACTGGTTGCACATTGTGCTCCAAAAACCGGAGCCGCATCCCACCTCCAGCACCCGTGTTGGTGGATTGGTAAGGAGAGACGGTGAACACACAGGGCCGCCAAACAGTTGAAACAAAAGAAGCGTTCGCAAAAACTGGCGGTGTAGTTCTGCTAAATCAACTGGGAGAGGATAGGGAAGAGTAGGATCGGAAAGATACGTCCGGCCATTGCGCACCATAAAAGGCTTTGCCTGGAATGACGCCGCCGAAAGCAGTGATTGCGAAGACGATCCACCCCTCTCAGCACTGGTAGTTGGTCCTTCGCCGGGCGTAACAGAACCGCCTTCGGTGCGGCCTGCAGAGGGGCCTGCAGCCGTGGCGGAGGATGCTGCGTTCGGAGCCAACGAAGAAGGAAAAATGCTAAAAAGACCCGGATCAGGAAGCATGACTGCAGGGGACTGTGTCTCCGACTTGCCCCTCAGCGCCGAGGATACCCGATCAGTCGGATGGACCGCGTGTGGTGAAGTGACAGACAGAGGAAGTGCGATCCGCGAGGTGGAAGCGACATCGAACCTCGGCGAGTCAGTTGAAGTCGACGTTGGAATCAAATTCGTCCTAAATTCGGGTTTATCCTGGAGCGACGAGATAGACTTGTCGTAGTCTTGAACGGGGGAGGCTGGGTAGCTTTGTTCCGGCTTCTCAAAGAGGTCAACAGTCTGTGAAGCCGGTCGTCGAGTCCCACGAGAAGAAGCGTCCTTCGTACTGTCGCTGGAGCCGGCCCTCTTGTGGCTCCGAAATCGATGAATCTTCGGCCGGCTCGTAGGAGTCACATTGTTAGAGTTGGACGACACAGGAGGCACTGGCCTGCGCGGGTAGTATTCGTTTGTAGCGACATAGCCCAAAAACTCCATTATGACTAATCAAAATCATCCCCCCTTTCCCCTCTTCTTTCAAACCCTCGATCGCACGGGGTAATTCTCGCCGCCCCAGAATTAACACCCTGAAAGTGAACGACTTTGAGGCCAGCTGCTGTAACAATTCAACAGGACGTTGCCCATCTCATGATCCGGTCGAGAACTGCTACCCCCCGTGAACTGTCTTCCGTGAAGATGCGCCGCTTCAATAAAGTCCCAAAACCTTACTGCGTAGATGGGAAGGAACCGTCTAGTGGTATTGATTAAATGAAACAAGGGCTGGCCAGTGCCAAGTAACTGAAACAAACCCGAATTTAAAGGTTAGAGAAAGGAGAGAGACGAAAGCAAACACAACGACGAAAAAAAAGGGTTGCTGCTCATCGAAGGAGGGGGGGGTTGTTGACTGCTTCCATATATGTATGGAATACGCAAGCCTTTTGGTAACGCGCAATCTTGAGGGCTAGTTATTGCAAGTGGTAATGTAGTATTGGGAAGCTTGGTTTACCTGGACTTTTCCCGCAAAGGCCTCTTTCTTTCCGCCCTTCCTCCTCCTCCCCACCACCCCGCTCGCGGATTGATGGTTGAAGATGCTTTGTGAGATAACTATTAAAAATACAAAGTACAACAACAGTTGTGATGCATTGTCCTGTAAAATACGAAGTAATGGGAGGTACTGTTGGCTAATTAACCTCACTGTTCTTCATAATTGGTGATTGGTCTAACCCCACTGGCAATACTGGCGACACACTTTCTACTGAGTACTTTCGGCTGAATGAGGTTGCGACCAACAATGCTTTACTTGCCCTTGCCCATGTAGGACCACTAAGCCATACGAGTAGATTTATGCAAACACTGCGCCAAAGATAAATGCAGTAGGAAAACGGAGGATATGATAACACACTGACTTGCCACCATTGGCCTGTGGCAAGGTGTGCCTAGGCAATATATATAGCCTTTTCTCGTGATATTCGATGCTCGAGTGTGGTACGTTGAAAAACTAGCATAGTCGTTTATGCGTTTCTCGTTGACCTTTGGGCAACTTGCCAGCTGTAATACCTCGAACTGGTCAAGAAAAAGTATATGGAATAATTATCCATATACTCCGTACTAAAACAACGTGTCGTATTACTGATGACTCCATGCTCGTAGAGTTGTCGTATTTCGAGCCAGAACTAAGTTAGAACACGTGACATTACACATTGGAACCACAAACTCACGGTCCCCGTGACTTCTGTTTTGCTCCAGCATCTTCCACAACAAGCTGTCGCAAAACTTTTAAGAACTGGGAATCATCCTACACTATCACCACACCACGCATATCTTATGTCGTTCTGTCTCAATATCTATTGACTATTCTCTCTGTATTGCCGATTTTAATGAGGATACAACAAATTTGGTATGTTTAGGTTGACGGATTTATCAATGCTAAGTATGCACCTAACAACTGACAGACGCAACAGCGTCTGTCATTAATGCATTCATCACTCACTCAGCCCCTTCATCACTCCTTATACCCGTGCCAGTTTTGGCAGAGCTTTCTATTTGTCTCATTGCTTGTTTTGCTGACCACTTGTGTTTTCTCAGGCTATTTCATATCCTGTAGAATACAAACGAAAAGGCTGGCATGCGTGAGCAGCCCTCTCAAAAAAAGAACGAACAAAAAACTCAAAAAATAGAGAACCGACCTTTGAACCACAATTCGAAAAGGGCGAAGGCAATACGGAAGCCAGCGAGGAAGAGGAATACGACCTTTAAAATAAAGCCTGCTTTGTTTTATTGAACGAAATAAATACTGTGACCGACTGAACCGGGTCGGTTTTTGGTCATCTTTGTCGACGTCCATCGTCTGATGGGTCTATTTCGTTTGAAGACCTGGCCTACATCAAAAGCCACCTACACCCTGTGCTACAGCAGTGGGTGACACTTATTTCAGCATATGGTTATAACTGTTGTCGACAACTTTCTCCCTTCCCGTTTGTTTGCACCGATTCGAGCGGAATGACTTGTCGGCACACAGCACTTCATCCTCATAACATTATTTTTAGCTACAACCGCTAAAACGCAGAAGTAGTAAACGCATCGCCCATTGTCAATTTTACTCAGCCAGATGCAACTGAACTGAGCCGACTAAATACTTCTAGACGTCATCACCATCCATGACAGCTAGATGGCAGATGGTTATCGGTACTTGCAGCAGGCTGGAAACCTTCTCTACCTACCCCACCACATCCCCAACTCCATCCCTCAACCTCCCTCAGATAATCTTGCGAGCCACCACCTCAGCCAGTTTTTAGCTGAGCCGACTTCACCCTCCAAATCTCCGGATCCAACACCTCGAGACACCCAATTATCCATCGGCATGTACAACCAAAGCCATCACCAGGGTCATGCGTCCCGTCTCAATGGGAATCCCGCTGGACGCGGGATGCCATTGCTGTACAACTTTCAACAAGCGGGAAGTCACCAGCATCAGTCCATAGCTCAGCAGCATCACCAAGTCCTACAGGCTTCGGACCCGACTAGCCACAATACGGCTTCATCAGTTCTTGCTAGTCACTCTGCCTATTCTGGCAACCTTTTGTCTAGCTCTAGCCCTTTTGCCAATGGTCTGCAGAACGGGCACGTAGCACCACTGCGGTCAGCTCAGCAACAACCTGTGAATGAGCACTGGGCCGAGCAGCTACGATTACACAAGGAATCTGAAGCTGCGAACATGGCCATGGTGGAACAGAATCAAGCAAACTACTACGCGCGCTTAAAAGCAAATGAGAACAAAGGTATTGGGGGTCCATCCCCAACCTTAAATAACTCTACTTTGACAGCCGACGGCGACGCTGAAGACTTTCGAAGACCCTGGGCCGTTGACAATAAGTCGAACAGACGGCAAGATTGGCACAACCTGGATCTTAGTGGCCAGGGACTGCGTTCTTTGTCACCCCAGCTATTCTGTTATGACTTTTTGCAAGAGTTATACATCGCGTCCAACAAACTTACTGTTTTGCCAGCTGCTATCGGAGGGCTACGTCAACTCAGGCTTTTGGAAGCGTCCAACAACCATCTTTCGGAACTACCCCCAGAACTCGGCATGTGCACTTTTTTGAAACAGTTGCTTCTGTTTAACAACAACATTCGCACGCTGCCGTGCGAGCTTGGTTCTTTGCACATGCTGGAGATGTTAGGGATCGAAGGCAATCCACTTGACCCAGAGCTTAAAACGGAGATTGTTGAAAAGGGTACACGGTCTTTGATCACCTACCTTAGAGAGCAACCTCCAGGTAAGTTATTTCACTGGTTTTTGGGAATTGCTCGCGTGAGATCTTTAAAGGTCATTGGCTAACTGTTATGTGTCGGATTCTTAGTGCCCGGTCCCCCAAATGATCGAAAGTCGGTTGTCATTCAGGAAGACGTTTCGCCGTCGCTCGAACATGTCAAGGTGTTCTCCTGGAACATCTTGGGTGAGAGATATGCGACATCTCAAATGTACGGATATACTCCGTCTGGGGCACTTGCGTGGGAATACCGAAAGGAGAAGATTTTGGAGGAAATCCGACGACGCGATGCAGATTTCTTATGTCTGCAGGAAGTCACAACGGATGCGCTTCGCGAAACGTTCGGCCCAGATCTTGCACAAGACGATTATAAAGCGATTCACTATCCTCGGTCAAAGGCACGCACGATGAACGAGAAGGATGCTAATTCCGTAGATGGCTGCGCAATCTTTTACAAAGGAAGCAAATTCATTCTCTTGGACAAGCAACTTATCGATTTTCAAGCACTCGCTATTAACCGTCCCGACATGAAGTCTCAGCACGATATATTCAACCGGGTTATGCCCAAAGACAACATCGCCATTGTTGGCTTTTTTGAGAGCCGCAAGACAGGCGCTCGCATGATTGTTGTCAATGCTCACCTGGCCTGGGAGGGCTCTCTTGCCGATGTCAAGGTTGTTCAGACTGCTCTTCTCATGGAGTTCGTGACAAAACAAGCAGAGAAGTATGCACGTTGGCCGGCCTTAAAAGATAAGAAAATGATTGACATTCCGGGTTCCTCGGTGAAAGATGCGCAAGTTGAGTACGCACCTTCTCAAGAGTACCGCAGCAATACAGACATTCCGCTTTTTGTGTGTGGAGACTACAACTCGACTGCCGAAAGCGGCGTCACAGAGCTGCTTCGTTTGGGACGGCTTCCACCAGACCATCCCGAGATCGCAAAGTTTCAATACGGCAATTTCACCCGAGATGGAATCGAGCATCCGTTCAGTCTTAAATCGGCGTATCAACATCTTTCTGGCACGCCAGACGAACTTCCCTTCACAAACTACACGCCGGGATTTGCGAATGTCATCGATTACATTTGGTATTCAACGAACTCCTTGGAAGTTGTCGAACTTTTGGGCCCTCCGGATGCAGAGTATCTCAAGCGTGTGCCTGGGTTTCCAAACTATCATTTCCCCGCGGATCACATTCAAATTATGGCAGACTTTGTCATAAAGCCCCGGAAAGACAAGAAGGCTACCTCGGCATCGTGAGCGGAAGGAGTGATCGAGAGAAAGCAAAGCGGAATTCGAGTTTCGCAGAGAAGGAAGCGATAGATACGCTATCTGAGTCAATGGCAGTGATTGTGAATGCAATAGCCGGTTGTTGCCAGCTACCTTTCGTTTATCCTTGAAATTGTTCAGCCTCGTGAGGGACAAGTAGTTCATTGGCGGCCATATATATTTGAGAACAGAGAACCGAATCTGTTTTCAGGGGTGGAGCGAAAGGCGCAAACTTAAGACAACTGCGTTTCAAGTACCTTTTTTTGGTTTCTTGTTTGGAAATGGTTCTAGGGTTCCATTTAAAGCTGGATTTGACACGACTTCGGGAACGGTGGGGATCGGATATTGGAGTTTACAGGTTTCGCTGACTCTTCCGGTTGGGTGGTCTGATATGACGGACGAGCCGGCGAGATCAGGGCGAGATAGGGGATGTAAGAGGTTGTGGAGGAGGAGGCTGAACAGAAGGCGTTACGGTATACCAGTGCTACAGAGGAGGAGGTTGAAAGAAGAGATTTAGGTGTGACGCTGGTTTGAGTTTGGATAACAGGTAGGCGCTCGTGCGTGTGTATGCGTGTATGTGAGTGTAGTCCTTTCCATTTCGGAAGTTTAGGCGGGAACGTTTGTACTATTATTGAGCGTTGAGTGGCTTGCTTTTCGTTTCGTTTGGTTGTGTTCGTTTCTCAGGGATATCGAAGACTTCTTTTTTAGCTTTTTCATTTTGTTCTGTCTTAACTGCCAGATGGTATTGATTTTGGAAGGCGATTTGAACATGTAATGTCACAGTCTTTATCTCATATTGTAAGTGATGATCTAGACATTCCCGCGCCAAAGGCGAGCATTAGTATCCGCCTGACCAGACGCCTTAGTTTCAATTTTTAAGGAAAACTACAACGGTTTGGGCAGGGATAACATAGGTAGTCCGTAGTCCACCTCTCAGGTCGCTCTCGGGTTGTTCTCCTTCCTGCCTGGATCAGGTCCATCACTGCTGATGATCCAGTCCTCTGCTAGAATGCCATTTCTAGTGAGAATTACGCTTGATGGCTCTTGGTTTCCTTAGAGATACAATTTTCTTACTAAACGCTACAATAACCAACCCCCCCCCCCCCCCGGAACCCATGATCCGTCGTTCTCCCAGGGAGTTATCCCATACGTTGTTGAGCAAGTAATCTTTTACCCTGTACAAGAACTTGCTGTTGACATTGGCAAACTCGTGGCTTATTGCAATAACATAACAACGTCCACATTCATCGTCAAACTCCCAAAGCATGTATAACACCTCATGTGTGCTTTTTAACCTTCGGACAAAATATATACCTGGTGTTAAAATAGCGTACAGAGCTGCATCTTCATAGTGAAATCAAATCTCTTTATTGCCGTGTGGCAATGTCGGACGTGGAATTGTCTAACGCTGTTGCTGCATTTCTCCTATTCTGAACATCCCCCGCCCCTTTTCCAACAAGGCTCTCAAACATTGAAGGGGTGTCATTAAGCAAACCGTACTTCGTCGAAAAGCCCTGCTCTAACCTGCAATAAAGCAGCGATCTCAATCAGAAACAGCTGCAGAACAATTGCGTTCGTGAGAAGATGGGACACCGTTACAGTCTTTTCCTCTTCGTCTGTAGCGAGACTGCTGGTTTGCGAGAGAGTCGCAATGCTTCCAGTCCTGTCCTTTTCGGTGTTTTCACTTTCGTGGATATTCGCCATATGGATGCTAGCTGCTCCATTATCCGTCGGACCTGTAGTTGGTATCTTGTCTAAACCTAAACTGTGTCCATCCATTGCTTTCTGCGCAGACACGAGACCCACGCGCCGAGCGAGAATTTGACGATCGACGGCCTGGAAAGCCGCCAACTGACCTGCAACCGCACTTCCCCGACCATCGAATGACTGTGATGACTCTTCGAGCTGGCTATTTGGTGTGTACGGCCTTCTGGTCGGTGTACTATCTATATTCAATGGGAACTCCTTGGGTGCGATGGGAATCGGTTTAGCTGATGTGGGTGTCCCTATACCATACCCGCCAAACAAAGAGCCGCTGCTATTGGCGCTGGCACCAGCACCTGCACCAGCACCAGCGGAGTTGCTGTTTATGGCTGGACCCCGACTCGGATCCTTTCTACCACGAGGGCTAGAGGAACGACTTGAAGGAGTCAGCTCCGACAATATCCGTTGCGCAAAGCCTTCCAAAGCAGAGGGCCGTGCAGGCGAACCACTCGTAGGATTATCAACACTGGTTCGGTCTATGCTCGGCGTCACCGGGTTGTTACTATGCCAGTTTTTAGAGGATGGTTGTCGCGCTGATACGGCTGAGTCGGCTGTTTGAAATGCCTCACGACGTTGCTGAAGGAGATCGTCAAACCGAGGAATTGTCCGCCGGTAAAATATGAACTGGTTGGAGAGCGTCTGCAGCACCACCAACAAACGGGGAAGTCTCGTCCATGCCGGCCTCTTCCGGCATTCTCGAGCAGTGATTGACGCTTGCAGATGCGTGCTCTCAACGGGTTCTTCGTTTTGGCTCAATTCGGCCGCCCCACTGCTGTCGTTGAACTCATAGCTGTCTGGATGGCGAAGCAGCCAACCTTCCACGGAAACAAAGCCACACGTAGCCAAATCGAGAATGGCCTCGGTAATAGACAAATTAGTATCGACGGGATTGATAAAAAAGGTTTCGAGCCGGTCAAGAATTGTGGATAGCAGCGGGTCGTCAGGCCGTATTGAGTGTGGCGGAACATCTCGAGGCGCGCCGGGAAGGCTGTCTGGGATAGCTGGCAGCTCGTGGTTATTGGTAGATACTTTTGGTGCAATCAGTTTCAGCGAACACGGGTGGCTCTCGAGCCGTACGACTGTGTCACGTAGAATGTTTTCGTATATTTCGTTAAAATTGTCTTCGCCCCCAATGATGCCTGCGTTTGACATGAAAAACTCCAGGTCTTGTTGATGAGCACCAACTGTGCGCTTGGCCTTTGCACCGGAGGTGGGCTCAATTCGAAGAAGTGTAGTGACTGCATAACGATGATGGCGCCGAAGAATGACGGACACAAGCTGCAGGGTAACATATATCGTTTGTTGGCTGTGAGATTTGAGGCAGGCTAAAATCAAGTCGACCAAATTAAAGAGCAATGGTGTGGCAGTGATTTCTGCCTTTTGTGCCATCATAGTAGCTAGATCCATCGACTTGCGCTTCCGTGCCGCACTGACAGCGCTCTTTTCTGCAGAAGGCTCGCTGCTTACAACATCCGGGAGAGCAAGGAGATAGTGGAGAATAAGGTTGATCATATCAGGGTGGTCGAGTGATTCCAGAATTCGACGAAGGTACGTCAAAACAGCCACAGACGAGCCCCCATCAATGTCTGATGACTCGAGCAGCGACGGATACCTACCAGAAGAATCAGAATATGAGAACGAAAGGGAAATGAGAGAGAGAGAGAGAGAGAAAAGGCATGCTAGCTTACAAGAGTTGCTGAAGAAATATGACTTGAAAGTGCTCAAGGAGCGTCGACCTGATCTCAACAGAGCGGCAGTGGTTTAGCACATCCTGCCAGAAGAGAAGATGAGAGAGAAAGGTGTCCAACTGGACTTGGAAGTCAGGGGAACAAGACCCGACAATCTCAAAGGTGGCCACCGGGTGTTCGTAGTCTGACAACGCGAGAATAGGCGGCAGTTCGGCAGGTAGGTGATCGATGACGAGTTTGCGGCTCAGTTGGCTATACAAAGCGCCTAAGCCTGTAGCCATAAGCGTGCTGAGATCACTCTCGACAATCCATTGCTCAAGGGCGACAGACGACGAGGCGGATTCGATGATATAAAGCAGGCCAGTCCGGGCAAAGTCGCCAATTTTGCCCTCTGAATGTATGTAGTCTATCAATATATAGAACAGAGGGAAGTCGTGGCGCTGGGTCTTGCCCTTGAATTTCTCGTGCGTATCGGATTCTCTGCGAAGCGAGGCTGGAGACAAGCTCGGTTGTCGTAGGTCCACTTGTTGATGACGCTGGTCGGGCTTGAACCAGGCCGGTAGCATGTCTGGCCGGAGCCGAATCTTTGTGGTGATGTTAAAGGCAAGCTCGACAACTTTTGTTTCCGTTTCGAGGTCCAAGCGGATGCTGTTGGCTCCGGTAATGCGCACAAGCAAGTTGGTCAAAGTAGAGGCAAACGCATCATTCTCTAAGATGGCCTCCTCCTCACTCTCGATCAGCGCGCTAAAGAAATAGACAGCTTCCTTGATAATGTAAAGATTGTATGATGTGGCCGCGATTTTGCCAATGGGAACATAAATCTGCTTCTCGGCGGCAAAGCTAAGACATGTGTGAGGAAGCGGCCTACGGGATTCGTCGGTGAGAAGGTCGGTAAGTTCTTGGATGCGCAGTTCGATGGTGTCTGCGGCGTTGATATCGTGGATGAGGTTCGTCGAGTTACGCCATGTTTGCTAGCGCACGAGTGATGCATTTAGCCAAGGACCGTTTCCACATCAGCGGAAAGAGATAGATATATACAGCAAGCGCCTACTCACCAAAAGCTGTCCATATTCTTTCTCAAATCGATGCCGACGCCTCAAAGGGTCTCTCGTGACATCTCTCTTAGAAGTTCCAGCAGAGAGAGGCGTGTGGTTTAGCAATCGCGACCACTGTTCAAAGAGAATAACAATTAGCAGAAGAGCACCAATTTGCCTCTATGTATGCATGCGTGTCAAGCGTATGCCCAATCGCGTTCCATTCTGGAAAAAGGGTCATCAACGCACAAAATCCATGGCAACATCCGGGCTTGGCCAAGCAGCCTTGCTATTTCTTAGGCGTAAATTGACAAAACCTGACTCTGGAACGTCATGACAGAGAGCAAAGATGATGTTTTTGACGTTTTAAAATGAAGCCCTTCGTTTTCTGCTACCTCGGGGACTCAAGGATGTATGTCGTGGCCATTTAGTGCTGATCGCGCACGCAAAACCCCTTCTCCCTTCAAAATATTAGAGCTTTACCTGCTGGTTGGTTCAGCCTGCCTTTTTGGTTTATGCAGCTGTTACAGATTGCTCTCGGCAAAAGCCGTTGAACCACTAAATGGCCAGCTAAACAATGACTAATCGTTTTAATTCTTTAAGCAGGCAGTTCAAAAATACACCGTAATTATTAGTATTTGAACCAACACCAAGGAGAGTATTAATGCACACCGACCCCTACGAGTATGCACTTCAAGTGTAAAACAGCTTCAGAACGAAGTACGACGTGCAAGAGAGACTTATCACAACTCCCTACCAGGCGTAGCATCACACGCTTTGCCCCGTATAATGATGCTTCTCTCGCTCTGTGCGTCTCTGGATTTGACTTAATGCCTTGTGCACGTGCGGTGAAAGGATTATATATGGGCTTCGTCAGAGGAAGGCGTCAAGGCGTAACATCGCAACTGCATTTTACTTATAAGCGGGGCAACCCGTCGAATAGCCCCGTCTTTGCTGCACATCCGCTTGCGCCTCATCACTCTCGTCACAAGACCAGCCAACGAGCAGCTTTGATACTGTTAAGAGTGTGGCGAAGCCCGTAGGCAGACGCCCCATTACTGGCTTAATTTTGGCGAATCACAGCGCGTTTTTGCTTTCTCTTCTAGCACACCTCGGGCAAGACTGCAGTCATGCACGAATAAGAGTGATCTCTACCACGGACTCCCTATACGCTAAAAGGGGGGGGGGGGGGGGGGGAGGAGGCGTTGCCTTGTGGCAGCTGAAGTTACGAGGAACTCGAACTCGTACATTATTTGGTTTGACGAAATTTCTCTTAGGAGCTCAGGCTGCTGCAAAGCCCTGACTTTGTCTGTTTTACAAAAACGGACCAAAATCCGCCGATGTTGTGTAACCGTCTTCAATGCGAGCGGCAATATTTACGCACTCAAGTTCGCGCGAAGACAACCTTGCCTGGTTCTGGGCGGGAAAAGCAAGGTAATTTGCTTTCACGATGAACCCTTTCAGCTCGTCCCAGAGGCAGGATGCCGTACACCCAGACAGAAACCGGGATCCAGAAATCTCGGCTCTCTGGCCGCCTGCTGCATCACAACCGGCATATTGTCACCAGCCTCCGTTGCCTATTAGTCCCTATGGTCTCATCTCGCCCTTACAGCCTGAGCCATTGCCATTGATGGGACCCACGAGCGGTATGCATGCGCAGGTCTGGGACGGTCGTACTGCAGCCCAGACGTATCCTATGCAATACGTCCTTGAGAATTCTGCGACAGGCACCAACCATTATCAACCAAGCACGGCCGGCTTTGGGCATCTGTCCGGAATCGCTCCCCGGAAGAAAAGAGACGCCGCACAGCAGTACTTGGGTTCGGTCGTCAATCACGCTGTTGGCTTGCTGCCGATGAACTTGCCACCGTTATTCAACAATGCGCCCGTGATACCCACTGTAGCCCATCAGAATTCGGTTTTCCACGAACTGTCATCCACCTTGGATAACATCCTCACCTTGATGGACTGTGACCAATATGTGGGAAATGACGCCAGTGGTCATGTTTCGTCGATATCGCTGCATGGCAGAAAAAAGCCAGCCGAGGCCGTTATGAATCATCTCCAACAAAACCCATCTAATTCGTCGAGTTCTGCTCTCTTAGCTGCTTTCGGGCCTCAGAATTATTTTCAAAAGGTCGAACAATATGCCAACTCGAGGCTGCCGTGGAATTTGCCTCCCCTTCGACTGTGAGTTTGCCAATGTGGCCAACATGTGATGCATTTATGCTGCGTTAGACTTTGTACAAACAAACTAACGCAACTGCACTGTAAGATACATAGCTACATACCCATTGCTCAGCCTAGCAGCTACATACTCAGACCGCGTGTACCGAAAACCAGGACCGGCTGAGCGAGCTACGCACGTCAGCGGAAACTGGAGAACCGGAACGAAAGCCATGGTCATCAAGTCGGTCCCCATGGACCACGCCAATACCATTGTGTTTGCCATCCGCGGGACTGCCACATTTATGGATTGGGCAGTCAACTTGAACATGGCACCGAAATCGCCAGAGAATTTTCTCGATGACTTGGGCAACCTCTGCCACGCTGGCTTTCTGGCACAGGCCCGCAAGATGGCCAGTACTGTAGCTGAACGCCTTCGCCAGCTTCTGGAAGAAGAGCCGGGGCGTGCTTCGTACAGTTTGCTCATCACAGGACACTCGGCAGGCGGCGCAATTGCAGCATTACTTTACTCACACATGCTTGCCACCTCTGAACAGGCTTCTTCGGAGCTCAATAGGCTTACAAACTGCTTTCGCAGAGTCCACTGTATTACCTTTGGTGCTCCGCCGATTTCTCTCTTGCCCCTCGCTAAGCCAGATCGCCCAGAACTAAAGAAAAGCCTTTTTCTGAGCTTTGTCAACGAAGGCGACCCAGTAGTGCGAGCGGATATGGCTTACGTGAAGAGCCTTGTCGAGCTCTTGGCCCAACCTTTGCCGCCTCGCCACTTTCCCGGAAATGACCAAAGCAAGCAAAGCAAGGACAATGAAAGTTATGGGGCACATGTGTGCGAAAGCTCGCCATCATCTTATCACTCAAAGAGACCACCAGAAAAGCGCCTTAGAGACCGGATGTTCAAGATTGGAGAAGGAAAACGCGACAATAACTCACACCATCGCCCGAAGCCAATATGGAACGTTCCGCCTGCGACACTGAGCAACGCCGGCCGTATCGTTGTCCTGCGTTCCGGAAACCCAAAGACAAGCTCACTTTCCCGTAAAACGCTATATCAGAGACTGGATGAAGGCGTTGTTGCACAGATAGCTTCGGACGAGCAGCTTCGCAGTGTAATCTGGGGGGACCCGGCTTGTCACGAAATGAGACTTTACGCTGGACGTATTGAAACCTTGGCCATTGGAGCGGTAATGGCAGATGGCTAACGAAGCATTTTAGAATCTATAATTCTGACCAAGGAGGACGATGATGTAAAGAAGATCTTTAATTTTTTTCGACTTTTCTACCGGCCACACTGCTGCCGATAATAATATACCCCTTAATACCTATTTAGTCGATATTTTCCCAGAGGATAGAACTCCGTGTGACTTGATACATCGTAATATTTCATTCGCCATGGCCAGTAACCGCAAATTGGAGCAATGCACAAGTCTCTATATTAACGCCATATGATGTTGCGTAGAAAAGACCATGATGCCTTAAGCCCGTCCCACTATCAAAGACAGCAACGCCACTTTAGGAGGACCCTAGCTGGTGTGCTTCATCCCACGCCGTCCAGCGGCGTATTGTTTCGTCCACACTAGAAACCGCCTTTCGCGTTGCTGGGACCTCAAACCACTCGCGATGCTCCCTGCCACAGGCTTGGCATTTCTGCCCCCCTGCTACTCGTAATCCAGCACCAGCCAGCTCCATATGAATCAGTCGTTCGACCCTGTGACTGTGCGGCACTTTTCGTGGCAAAGGCCCATCGGATCCAGAAGAAGAGGATTGCCTGGATCTTGACGAAACGTAGGGATAATACCGTATCAGTGACAGATTATAGCCACATTGCCGCTGCCACTCATTCAGGCGGCGGTGGACATTGCTAGCACGACCGATTTTCAAAAGAATCGTCTTGTTTGTAACAGTTTTTCCACCGTTTACAGCTTGGTTGTGTAAAACTCCTTGTCCTGACCACGAAAAGCCCGCATCGCTACCGCGGCGATAGCCGGCGCTTGGAGAGGCCGTTGGTGTCTTTAGCAAGGACCGGGTAGCTTCCACCGATGGTGTTGAAGGGAGTGACTCGGACGTCAGCCAGAACATGTATATGTAACCGGGCTCGTCCACTCGAGAAAACGGTTTGGCTAGTTCAGCTTCGACGGCCAACGCTACCTGGGGCGCTGATACCTGCAGTAAGGCGAGGTGCTGTGATAGGGTGGGCGGAGTTGAAGTGGCCGAAGAATGGTTACGTCCCCATTGCGCCGGTGACTGAGAGCTCTGGGAGGAGCTGTGTCGATGGGAGCTATGTCGAGAGGCTTCGGGCCGTTTTGGCGCCAAAGAATTCTCGGAATCTATGGGCCTTTGCCGTCGGGGACTGGCAGTCGTGGCAGTCTGAATTGGTCGCGGTTTTGGACGTGCAGGCGGCAGCGGAGTCTCGTCAGGTATGACAAAACAGCAGCAAGTAACTGCGGGCTGTTTTTTTTGGGCTTTGGTCGTATCAAATGTCTGCCCTTTGGATGATGATTTGGCAAGCCTTCCACGATCTTGCCGCCCCCGCTGGCCAGTGGAACCCACAGACAGCAAACTGAGGCGCTCAGCCAGTGTATCTAAGCTTGTCCGTCCGTGGAGTGTGGGGGTTGCCAAAGACTTGCGTACAGGACTTGGCTTCGCTGTCACACTTGCCTGCTCCTTGTGTTGCCAGCAGTACAGGCGCTCATCGCTCGGATCGTCCGCTTGCACAGTATTGCTAGAGAGCCTGCGACAGCTCTGCTTCGACGTCAAATCCGCAGGCGAATTGCTCCCTAACCCTGCCAGGCTCCTTCGGCAGGGGCGGCCGCTAGATGTGATACCGCGGCATGTCGTCGCCGGATTCTTGGAATCAGAACGGGAAATCAGAAATTCGGGAGTGTTGGCAATGAAGGGCATCTCGGCAACAATAATGATTGCATGGTTCTGTTACCCGGTAGCAAAGCAAATAGCCGCCGGAAAGCTGATTTATTTGTCTATAAATTCATGTATCGTGGCATGGTGAGCAACCCACTTCAGGGCCTCCCAAACCAAGCCTCAGGGGGCGGCCGCTGCCTAAACCACATCCTTTTTCGTAAAGGTAGTGAATCCGAGGCCAGGAGCTTTGCTGGAATGCAGTCCACAGTTTTTCCCCTCTCTGTGGCTGGTGTTGCACTGCCACAAATAGGACGGTTGCATCAACTCTTAAGTATTTATACGAGTAATACGCCGACAACGAGGTGTTACGACATAATCACACAAGGCTTTCCAAGGCTTGTCTTGGAGTAAAACTCCGCGCCTTTTTTTTTTACACATTTTTACACATTTTTATCCATACAAGTAGTTACATCGTTAAGCTCTGTAAAAATCCCTCTTCGAACCGTGGGGGCATTCGGTGTGCAAAATAGGGAGAGCTGCTTGTTGAATGGGCTTCAATTGATGACAACTTCCTCTCAAGAGGCGGCTGGAACATTGTAAAATAATTACGCGACATGGCGCAATTCGGGCTAGCCTAAGAACCCTGCGGTTTTGTTGATCGTCCCCCGTAGTTTCAGCCGGCGGGCGGCAACCTTAAAAGTACTCGTACAAACTACTCGTAGAGCCACACACCATAAAACAAAGTATTACGTCAAAGGGCTCTGCGACGAAAGAACTACCACAAATGTAATTTAGTCTTTTATTAGCGCCAGTTTCGACGTCATCCTGCGTGCTGATAATCCAGTACATACGATAGTAACTTTTTACAACAGAAATACCACTCCTTTGAGCTGCTGGTTATGTCTTGAATTGCAACGGCCCTTGCTTTGTTGTAACGAGTACGGATACGACGTACCTACATGTGTCTCTGTGAGGGTTTTTCTAATGGTTTTATATAACTTAAACTAGATTGGTTCTTTGTTGTTTTTGGTTGGTCATCTTCAAGTACCCCATGTTGCTTGTATAAGGCTCGAGTATCGAGAGTTTGACTAGGATGACAGGGTTTAAGTATTATACTCGTACAGTGTTCGGGCACCATTAGAGAAGGGTTTTTTTTCCCTTCCTAGTTCTTCAATATATTGTCCTTCACTTCCCCCGGCATTCCCTCCTCTCTCATGTTTTTTTATTCTTTCAAGGTACTTGTTTACCCTCAGGAAACTCCACTACATATAAACCAGCTTCTTAAAACTGTCTGTTTGATGCATCACGTGGCTTGTTTCTTCTTACCTGCCTCCTCCTTTTACTTCAACTGTCTCCGGTAATATCACGATTGCAACACCGGCCATGTCGGACTTCAAAGAGAGTAACGAAAGCCCTGCAGGCGCCGTTGATATTGACTCAGAGGCTGCTTTGCCAAAGTCCCGCGCGGCTTGGTTCGGAGGCAGAAATGTCCAAATTGGCCCTCGCATCGGGCCTTTTTTGGCCAGCTCTGGACTTGAGGGCTCTGACACCGACGAGAGTAGCACTGCTATTCTCGAGAAGCAACTTGCACAGGAGAGTGGATGTTCCATCAAATACCGCACCTGTAGCTGGCAGAAGGTAAGCCTCCAGTCTGTCCCTTGAGTTTTTTCATAAAATCTCGGCATATGAAATAGACTAGACTCTTCTAACCATACTTTTAAGACGGCGGCATTGTTATTCTCGGAATATATCTGCCTTGTAAGCTATGGCTACACCTTTTAGTATTCTTTGTCTACTCGTATAACATTATACTTGTCCGACTCCACCAACTAACAAGATAAGGCTATCATGAGTTTCCCTTGGTCTTACAGTGTTCTCGGACTTGTTCCTGGGTGAGTGCAAATATCAAAATGCCACGGAGCATATATATACAACGACTCGTTGCTAACTAGTTTATAGCCTCATTCTGACCGTTGTGGTTGCTGCCTTTGTACTCTACACGTGCGTTGACTGAACCTTCCGGGGTTGCTACTTCATTTACACCATCGTGTCACCCTGTTGTCTCGTTCAGTGCTCACCATTATAACAGATCCCTTGTCCTTTGGGAGTTTTGCCTGCGTCACCCCGAAGTCCGGGACGTATGTGATATCGGCCAAATGCTGTTCTGGAACAAGAAATGGGCATGGTATGCCACGGCTGTCATGTTTATTTTGAACAATACTGTACGGCGCTCTTCTCCCCTGTCTCTGTTTCTGCTCATTGTCCTACTCAGAAGAAACTTTGCTGACCTTTTTTTTAGTTTATCCAGGTACGATATCCACCAACATTAGGTTTCTTTCAGTGGCCGTCCGTAAGTGAGACTGACCAAGGCTAATTCGCGGCAACAGGGTCTTCACGTTCTCGTGGGTGCCAAATATCTTAACACCATGACCGACAGCGACAAAGGCATCGCTTGCCGGACGATCAGCTTTGGTGTGATAATGTTTATTATCTGCTGGCTCTTCTCTCTGCCGCGAACTTTCAGCATGTTGTCTAAGCTTGGCACTGCTTCAGCTCTATTTACGTTCGTTTCTGTTCTCTTGGCTGCTGTTTTCGCTGGTGTGGAGAGCCACCCGGCAGGCTACGACCCCCGACCTCACTTCATTAACAAGGCTGGCGTGTCATCTGTCGGCGGCAACCCCATCGTCACTGCACTGCCCGTCGCTGGCACGACCTTTGTCGCCGGACTCAACGCCTTTATGAACATCAGCTATACTTTCATAGGACAAATCACGTTGCCAAGTTTCATCGCTGAGATGAAGGACCCTAGGTATGTTTCGAGAAGTAAAATACTTTGAAAGGGGGGAGACTGCGAAAATACAGCGCGCGATAGTTTCCTTTTGTTTTCTTTTCCTTTTTCTTTTTTGCTCACCATTAAACAGAGACTTTCCCAAGGCCCTCTGGGCTTGCACGATTGCCGAAATCATAGTCTTTAGCATCATTGGAGCCGTTGTTTATGCCTACACAGGCAATCAGTACATGACTGCTCCAGCTTTTGGGTCACTGAAGCCTCTTTTCAAAAAGGTCGCGTTCTCCTTCATGATTCCGACACTTATCTTTCTCGGAGTCCTGTACGCTTCCGTGTCTGCTCGTTTTCTATTCTTCCGCATCTTCGACAACACCCGTCACAAGAATGAGCACACTGTTCTAGGCTGGTCGGTCTGGGCCGGTATTCTATGTACGTTGACCTTTATTTCATTCCCCTGGAGCAGCAACTATAATGTACATGGTGCACATTTGGCTTTGAGGATATGCTAACTATTATGAATCAGTGGCCACCTGGATCCTTGCTTTCATCATTGCCGAGGTCATTCCTTTCTTTTCCGATTGTAAGCACACTGAATGGCCATGTTCGTCAAAAAAGGGGTCCTGACGCAGGAAGTGAGCTAACTTGAGTGAATTTTAAAGTGCTGTCCCTCATGTCGTCACTATTTGACTCCTTCTTTGGATTCATTTTTTGGGGTGTGGCTTATTTTCGAATGCGCAAGGCTGACGGTGGCCTGGCTCTTCTCAAAGAGCGCAGTATCACAGCCATCGGCCTCGCCATCCTTAATGCCGCCATTATTCTCATCGGCCTATTTTTCCTTACTGCAGGGACATATGCAAGTGTCCAGAGCATCGTCGACGCATTCAATCAGGGTGCAGTCGGAGGGGTGTTCACCTGTGCTAGCAATGGACTTTAAATAGGGGTTTTACTTTCTCAATGGCCCGGCACATCCAGGACGGCATGTATTAGGGGTATGAGAACTAAGAAGCTCTTTTGATACCGATTGTTTCGAGTAGGCCTTGGGAAACCCTCTCATTTTGTCTGATTTGGCGCCACTCGTGCTTTTTCTTAGGGTTTCATGCGAAAATCTCGAGCCAAATACACCGCCCTGGTTTAAGGTTGTTGAGATGGACGTCCATAACAGGGTCACTGACTGGTTAAACGAGTATGCAGCGTATTCTAGTGCGCATGCAAATTGGAGGCGCGACTTTACTCGACATATCACCCGAGACAAATGAGAGCACGCGAGAGATTTCGCATTGTTGATATGCTGCACAATGTCTTTGCTCGTAAACATAATAGACAGCGAACCTATGTATTTCATGTGTTTCATATAAAGTAGGGGTTTCGGCATCTGGGTCATATAAAAATCGGAAAAAATCGTCTTGCTTATATTATTATCGACGGAAAAGGGGGTAAAAGCGATATAAAACCAAGCAGAAAAAGAGAAATAAAGTAACACAAGCAGCTAAATACCAGATGCAGGCTCGTCCCGTCCCATGATGCCCTCCTTGCGTAGTGTATCGACTGTACCTGTCTGGAACTAGCTTGCCGATCGCAGTCTCGTTCTCCTCTCAATATCCAGTGAAAGCCCGATGTCTCTCACAGAAGCATCATAGCCGCACCTGTGCTCATGGCAACAACCACGTACAGACCAACAGCAAAATCACCAAAGGTCACCATGCTGCGCATGCTTACAGGAACAGCAAAACTCTTGCTGCTCGTTGCGCTAGCCGTTGCCGTTGCCAGCACAGAAGAGCATGACGCAGCAACCTTGGCTGGCTGAACAACCTGGGCCTGGCCGTTCCAGTCACAAGCCGACGATGACGAGCTCTGGCTCTGATAGTACTGATCAAGAACGTAGCCAAGCTGCTGTTTAGCATCGCACATCACGTATGGGCCATAAACTCCGGTCTTTGTGTTGGCACTGATACCGGCACACGGGTTGGAATCCTGGCCGCAGACCTGACCAAACAAGGCACCGAAAGACTTCTCGTCGAGGCTCGAAGACGGCACGCATGTCAGAGATGCGTACATACACTCGCACGTGGCATTGTCAGGTGTGGGTGGCAGTTTGTTGGACGCCTCCCATACATCGCCGATGGCAGGGCAAGCCGCAGGACTGTTGGTCGGAGTATATTGACTCATTGCGGTTGAGGTAGGCGTGGCCTTGGCGATAACTGTCGACAGTCTGCTATAATCAGCCAAGGTGGAAACCTTGTTGTCGACGATGCTAACGAGACCTATAGGATTGATTAGCATGAGTGGTATACAACCATGATAACTGGCACAGAGAGGTCAAGTATAATATTGGTGGGCGGTGTAGGCCCATAATGAAACGTACCATAGTCGTTTGCCTCCTCGAAGTACATATAAACGATGCCACCGGAAATGACTTCCGTCATCTCATTCGAATATAAAGCCGTTGTCTCCTGCCATATACGGGCGGCCGCACCACCCGGAGGAGTGTTGCAGCCGTACTCCGCGAAGAAGACAGGCACAGAGTAGTTGGAGAAAAAGTCCACCTGTTCCTGGTAGCCAGACTTCACAAACGAGCTCTCGCCACACCATTCGTATATATTGTATCCCCAATAGTCAATGGCCGATTCCTGGTCACCGCAGTTAAAGTAATGCGCAATGTTCGCACGGATAGTTTCGTCGTCATTAGCAGCATAGCCAACGCCCATCCAGCGATCGACAGTAGCGTTGATGTAAGCCTTGGTGTCCCGGACAGCGGCCTTGACAAAGGCAGAGGCGTCGGTATTCGAGTTGTTGTTAGTCACTTCGTTGCCAGCAAAAAACCCGATAACATTGTCGTATTTGCTCATTTCGTCCACAACAGCCTTGTACCGAGTGAACAGAGCCGTGTTCCATTTGGGATCATCACGATTGATGGACAGAGAAGGCTCGCTCAAATCGGAGATGACATAAATACCAGCATCGGCGAGTAAGCTCATGCACGCCGAGTGGTCAGCCGTGGGATCGATAGCGTAAGTCCGAATGACGTTCGTCTTAAGAGCTTGAAGGAATGGAACGTCGCGCTGGCAGATTTTGGAGTCGCTAAGCGGATCAACGAAGGTCTTGCTAGTGGTGGCGCCAGCTGCACCAGTGTCTTGCTGGTAGGCAACGCCTTTCAAAAAAAACTGGGTGCCATTTTTGTAAAAAAATTTGGTGCCCTGAGTCGTGTTAGCTGTGGTCGAATTTCTATGCTAAACGAAGGCAAAAACAAAGCAAAAATTTGCATGTCCGAGGCATCCGACCAGAATAGTCTCTCACCTTCATGATAATGGGATCCAGGGCAGCCACCTGGTCCAGCAGGAGGAAGGCCCCCAAGAACAGGGCCTTGATACCCATTGTGGCGGTTGGGGATTGATGGCTTAAGATAATGTCGCCGCTTGGTTCGCAGGCCTGGTGTCGAGTAAATCGAGGTTGCTGGAGATTGCTAGGAGCACAGTGCCACCGCAAAAACGAGAGAGTAAAGTGAGAGGGTAATGTTGGACAAGTTGATATAACTAAAGCAGCGATTGGGTCGGGCGATTTTGCAGATTGGCCGTCTCTTATTAACGAGAGTAAACGAGTATACCAAAGAAAAAGTGTACCGTCCTAAGCAATTTTAAAGAAAAGAAAAAGGGAAAAAGCGAGAGAATAAAGAGTAAAACACACAAAAGAATAAATCGGGACCGTTAGAAAGAGAAAGAGTAAACGGGACGCAGGGAACGACGCGAAAAAAAAGAGAGCTTCGAAAAAAAAAGAGATGCAAAAAAGAGCACGGTGTAGAGATTGAAAACACAAGAAAAGTGAAAATAATTGACGAGGAGTTCGAAAAAGGAGAACCTGACCCGGCTTGTTTGGAGATGGTGATATGTAGCGACTAGCCTGGCCAAACAAGGTAAAGAACAAGGATTTGTGGATCGCTGTGTGTTCCAAAACCGGCGAAAGCTTGGCAGAGCGGCTTTCAGGGGAGATTGGCAGTCGAGGCGCAGCACATCCCTTCTCCAGTGGGTCCATACTCGTATTCTGAAGGGCTGCGTAAGCTCTGCACTGGGTTGGCACTTGGCAGTACGACGCAGTCGGTACTCCGTAATACGGAATTCTCCGTATTATTGGCGTAGGAAAAGGAACACGAAGCAGAAACCACACTGTGCTCTGTGTGCTAATGCGTTGAACAGGCAGTGAATAACACGCTATCTTCCATTGTTATGATGCAGAGCAGCAGCAATACATGTGATTTACGAGGTATTAATATGCTTCGCCTCATCCGTATGATACTCTCACGCCGTATTCCGCCTCAGCACACATTCATACCTGACTGCTTCCTACGATTAGGAATCATTAATAGTCGTACATGGTTGGTACAAAGAAGAAGGCTGACATTCTGATGCACGGTGTAAGCGTCATGTCTTCAGCCTTCGGCCGATAAATGCCAGAGTGCCACTTCGTAATATGAAATAAACCTTTGATGCCTCGGAGCTCATTTCTTGAAAAACAAGCCACCAATACCAAGAAGCACCAAGTCCCACAGGTTGTAAATCTCCTCCCATAAGGCGCGAAAGAGTCCGCACATATTTCCTTGCTGAAATTAATATGGATACTCCTAGAGTTTGGCTGTCGGTTTTCAGTTGGAGCTGTTCGAAGGAAGCACAGCGCATAGGTTGGTCTCAATACGTCGTAGAGTCTATGAAATCCAGTGCGTTTGAAATCCGCTTACATTCGGATCGCGGAAATAAACAAGTACGGAGTACTTTCGAGTATGTGCTCGTAGCTTGTCGTTAACTTGATTGCCCCGTAAGGATACTCGCAATTTGTTTTAAAGAGGAAATTGTGCTAGTGATTTTTTGTGCGAGCTCGAATGCACTACTCGTATTGCTTAAGCGCGCAATTGGTTTCTTACGAGTAAAGCATTAATTTGTATTATCTCGTTAGTTTGGGGGATATCTTGGCCTATTTATCTCACCACCCCGCATGCTTTACGAAGAATCAGCTGGCCTGGGTTTTCCTCCTCGTGACGAGGGGGGTTGTTCTCGGCCGTCATTTCTAAAGTGCTCTTCGTGAAGTCTTGATTGCTATTGTCACCGAATTAAGGCAACCTGCATCTACGAGGAGACGCCGAGGACTTGGTCATTATATTTGCGAGCACGGAATGAAAAAATACAGTGGATATTACAGTACTCCGTAGTAATATTGCGGAACGCACCCGTAGTTGTACAGCCATTTAGAGCTGTTCTTGGAGCTCGTGTCCCCCTCTTTAATAACAGGATTTTTGGCCCAGTTAGGTTGCACAGGGAATAGTCCACCCCTGACGACAGTTCAAACTCAAATGCCAAATGGCAAAAAAAGGAAGAAAAAAAACAGTTGTCGTATTAATTACCATACAAGTGCCGTTGCTGCGCCGTGTCCTCTTCCATCACCTGCATCATCAGCCTGCCAGCCTCCCTCCGCCAGGCCTCAGTCCGCGCCGTTGGATCCCTATAAATAGGTCATGCTTGCTCTTTGCTCCACTTGGTATTAGCCCAGTTGCTTTCTTTTTTTTGCTCCAGACAGATAACGGAGAACAGTCACGTGTTAGCTAGCGAAGTGAAGCGGGACATTTTCCGCGACGAGTATGGAATACTCGTACGAGGACGAGTACAAGTAGATGAATTTCGCTAGGAAGAAGTTTTCTTTTTTTCTTTTTTAACTCTGAGCTATCTACGAGTACAGTCGTCAAGAAAACCCAACACTTCTGTACGCCGTAATACAGCGGCGTACGATGCGCGAAGTAATATGAACCATCACGACAGATACACGTATCTACGGAGTACAAATATTGTTTTGAAAACTTGCGCAGATAGTGCTTCACAAGATCTCAAGCATTCCACGTAGGTTAAGCTGGTGCTGCGCGGACTGTCAACATCTGTCACTGTTTACTCGTGCTTGCTTCGGGCAAGCATTATTAGCTTTTACTCGTAGTGTCTCGTTCACCGTCGATGTGATGTAATACTGCGAACAAAACCGGACTGCAGCTTTTCTGGCCTTGACTGTTGTTCTCCCGAAGCTTTTTGCTTCTACCCTTCTTCAAACAAAGCGGACAGCCAAAAAGCATAATATTCAATTTTGCTACTGCGGACATGTTCTGGGGAAATTTGTATTGCGAGCATTATAACCGATAGTACGCTTAATTTTTTTTTGGACCAATATAGCCCGCCGCCCACGTCATCTAAAGGCAAAGGCACCGTGCCGAGGTTTATCTCCATTACGGGTGAGATCTCACAAGGAGCTACCCCATCGAGCGTCATAGTTATCAACTTGGGGTAATGGTGAGTGTCTGCAAGCGGCCTTCAATCTACCGGACACTGTTGCCGCTTTTCTGCTCCGATTGTATTGTGACTGCTTAGGTGAAGAGGCGGGAAGATGCAAGCAAAGTTTAACCAGGTGCTCGACCTCATACGGAGTATGCCTTTACTCGTATATTAACATTTATTATACCTGTGTTAAACAGCCGTGCGTTTGTCCCTATTATATGTTTCGGAGTACGGAATGATCGGGTCGCCACGGCAGAACATGACTTGCTTTGCTTAATACCTCACTGGAAAGCAAGAACTAATGATATGGACCCAGCCAGCGGACTGTGTAGACCGCCATGTTTATTGAGCAATGTCAGTTATATCACCCCGTTTTGATTCTACAGGCGGACCACTAAGGCTGTTTTCACTCGGCCGGAGTTGTGATTTGAAGTCCTGCAACCATGAAGCCCTCTTGAATCTAAGATGTAAACCAAAAGCCTGAGTATATAAACAAAGATTGTATCTCTTTATCGAGCCATGGATGAGGAGCAGCTAGCCATTGCCTTCCCTGTTGTCCACTCTTGAAGATCAGACGTATACCATCCAACCAGATCAGTGTCGACGACGTGCAGACGACAATGGTGCTGTTGTATGCTAGCCTTTTCTTGTCGCTTACTGCCAGCGCACTGGCCTCACCGTCATGGAAAAGGGCAAACGAGACTGCTTGCAAATGCTATCCTGATGAATCCTGCTGGCCAACAGAGTCGAGATGGAAAGCTCTCAGCCAAGCTGTCCAGGGCCGTCTGGCCTCAGTCACACCGGCCGCAGCTGCGTGTTATCCAACGTTTAACAACTTGTCAACGGCCGACTCCGGCAAGTGTGATGCTGTAAAGGCAAACTGGACAAATCCAAGCTGGATGTAAGCCTTTAGCACCCGAATCCGGTATTGTGTAATATACGCTGATCGTTGTGTTCATTGTCTGTTAGCGTTGATCAACCCGTCGAGAGCTTCTCGAGCTTCTGGAACAACGACTCGTGCAGTGCCGATTCCAAGTGCGGAGGCTCTTGTCAACTAGGTCTCTCGCCGTACATGGTTGTTACAGCGAACAACCAATTTGATGTCCAAGTCACAGTCAATTTCGCCCGTATTCAAAACCTGCGCCTGGTCATCCGAAACACCGGCCACGATTACCTTGGTCGATCTTCTGGATATGGTGCACTAGCTCTTAACACACATCATCTTAGCAACATCCAGTTTACGAAGTCCTATTCTGGCCCAGGGAATTACACAGGCGGTGCTGTTAAGGTTGGGGCAGGCGTCATGCTCCGCGATCTATATGCAGCGGCTAAGGCTGAAGGTCTCGACGTTGTCGGCGCAGCATCTTCGGTGAGTATTTTCTCTTGTGGGAAATCAAAGAATGAAAACCAAACAAATTCCCCCATACTCTCAGAAGAAATATGCAAAAGGGATTCTGACTCGCTAGACCCTTGGCATTGCAGGTGGTTACTTGCAAGGTGGTGGCTATAGCCCATTGAGCGGAATATATGGTTTAGGTCGGTTGTTAACGGCCCCCAAGCTTTTACGTTTTCACGAGAGGCTATCAAGGTCTAAAGGCTTTCACATACCCCCCCCCCCCCCTCTTTCCCCCTCCAGCTCAAATTCAAACGCTGAAGTTTCCCCATCGTTGACTCCCCATTACTGACCGATTGCAGCCTCGGATAATGTACTGGCATTCGATGCTATGCTGGCATCGGGGAAACAGGTTCAGATCAACAGCGAAAGTTACCCCGACCTTTTCTGGGCGCTTAAGGGCGGCGGACCTTCGACCTTTGCTGCCATCATAGCCGTAACTGTTAAGACGTTCCCTGCTGTACAATGCATAGGGGCATTTCTTAGTGTGCCATTTGACCAGCCAAACTTTTGGCAAGGCGTTGCAGCCTTTCATAAGTTTTCCAGCATTCTCGTTGATGCTGGCTTTTATGCGTCGTACAACCTAACACAGGACTATGGTCTCAGAGTGCAGCCTTTTGTTGCACCAAACACAACAGTCGACGATTTCAATAGAGTTTTAGAGCCACTGTTCACACAGCTCACTGCTTTAGGCGTCACATACAACACAAGCAAAGCGCAATCCTATCCAACCTTGTCTGATCTTCAGAGCTCACTTGCGGCTCAAGTCGACGATTTCCGCGGTAATGATGTTTTAGTCGGTGGCCGCCTGATCAGTAAGGAAGATGTGACAACGCATGGTGAGGCTATTAACGAAGCCATACGAACCCTTGTTGAGGCAGGGCATTCAATTGCTGGCCATATGGTCAACCCCGGGCACGCCGTGCCCGATAATAACGCCTCGATTAGCTCCGTTCATCCAGTTTGGCGCAACTCGGCCAATTCTCTCATGTGGTTTTACAAAACAGGCCAGTGTCTGAGCGAAGCAGGGCGATTATCAGCTCTTCAAAATGTGACACAGGCCGGCAATGATTTGCGCAAAGCGTCGCCTTCTAGTGCCGCGTTTGTCAACGAAGGCGATCTCAACGAACCGGACTGGCAACATGCTTTCTGGGGCTCCAACTACAAGAAGTTGAGCGAAATTAAAGCACTCTACGACCCCAACGGCATATTCTGGGCCCAGTCTACACCAGGGTCTGAACTGTGGACGCTGCAGGGCGAGAGAAGGCTTTGTAAAACGCAATAAATCCAGCAGGCTTTTCATTCATTGTAATTCGTGTCTTGAAAAATAGTGGGAGGACGAGCATATATAATAATTTTGGCTAGAAACTGTCTTTATTTCCAGCTTCATAGAATCACCCGCTCCAGCAATATGTGATCTCGCTTTTGGAATTTGTAACTGTTGACAAACAAAGAACAGTAGAGAAAGGGCTAGTTAGCCATTAAAGGCCGAGGAAAGCAAGCCCATATCCCTCCAGTCGTCTTGATCGTGTCCGTTTTTTTTTTTTTTAACGAACGGCAATGTATAGATCGCTGCAATCCAGTACTGGGAGGCAATACAAAAAAAGCTCAGCATGAAGGCATGACCTCTTGGTTTATCTGAGGCCGGTAAGCTAATCTACCTAGTCCAACCAGATTCGAATCTAAAGCCGTAGCCAACAGTGCATTCAAAGTCGTAAAAATGGTATTTTGGTTGCAAACAAAGCTCTCATACGAAAAGAACATCTAATTGCAGCGCAATGAGTGCATCTCTCCAAAGACACGAAAAACCATCATGTTCTCATCTGACCAGCTCCATTAGATGCGTCGGGCCCAAGTGATGTCGCAACCAGTTCGCTAATACTGGGGCGGCGTCCAATGGCCCTCGTTGCTTTTCCCATGGGATCTACTCCAACGGCTGCCATTTCCAAGCCTGCTGCCGTTTCGGCAGCTTCGAGTAAGGGCCATGTTATCGCCAACTCTGATGTGCCTAGCATATTTTCAAGAGCAGTCCGAATGATCTGCCATCTATGTAACACAAATGTAGGGTCAAACTGCGTCGACTCAACTGCACTGTGTCCATGAATCCAAAACCCAAGAACTGGTGGTGTTCTACTACTTATTGTGCCTTCCCTTTGTTGGCCGTCATCTTCGATACGGAGTGTAACCAGGTCATCAGTCACCTCGGCCACGTTTACCTTGGCAAGGTCGACAAACACATTCATTAAGCCCTTGCGGTTCAACACAAACACGCATGAACGAGGTAGAGAGCTCTGGCCAAATACCAAGGGCTCCATGTCACACAAGAAAAGCGTGCCTTCAACTTGCGGCTCTGGCTTTTCCCATCCACCGGTCTCGTAGTTGAGCACATAGACCACCGTGCTGGACGCCACTGCCAATATTGAGCGTATGTTTGGCTCATACTGTCGAAGCACATGTAGGTTCATGCTGTTTAGTGTTTCCACGCCGTGGTTTGAGTGTTCACTCGTTTCTTCTGCCATGGCATTACTTGACTGAGAATCGATTTTGTCGACACTCTCGATGTTCGAACCCGGCACGCCTGCCACTGCCGACGTTGATGAACTTTGCCCTTGTTGACCACGGCGACCGGCAGCACCTCCACTTGACTGATGTTGTTGTCGAGGCTTCCGTGGTGTTTGCCTCATAATGGCCGTTCAGACTTTTGGTGTCCGCATAAAACTTCAGTCGAAACTCTCGCTCGTAGAAATATTGTAGGTTATCTGGTTTCAATCAACCTGACCGATAACCGTGTACGGTAGATAAATTCGTCTCTTCTGACACCTTGACTGTTAACAGCGGTTTGTTTTGGGTGGTGTATTTCGTCAAAGTAATAATACTCGCTCTCAACTGTCCCACTGGTATGTCGTAATACTCATACACAGGCCAACCACGAGTATGCAGTACAGTAGTACTGGTGGCAGCTAAATATTTTAGTGGCTGAGGCTGGGGCTGAGGCGTATTAATACTCGGCGCGTACAATTACATAAGTAAACCCGCTCCGCCCCCGGCGCTATAAGGTTTGAGCCGTGCACTGTATTTCATCACCCTGTAACACGACTACTTCGTTCTGGCTGAATGGTAGGAACGAGCTTTGTGTCTACGAGTACGACGTTTTACGAGTGATACTAGACATTGGAAGCCATGACTTGAGATGTGAATCTGCACGTTCTTCTCTCATTCTCTACGATATGCAACTTCAGCTAAGGAACCGCTTTATCAAATGGTGTTTCGCAGTCTTTTGGTCGACCGCGTAACAAGTGAACTCGGCGCAGCAATTTTAAGACACGTTTCTCGTTATCCGGTTTATGGGTGGATTGCGCACAAGTGAAATGGGAAAATAAACACAACCACCTGTTGGGAAGACATTGTTTCCCACTTCAAAGCTTATTTCGCCTTCTGGCTAAATTTTTGCACAATGCACAGATGTCTGCGATGGCCACCACTATAGAGCCTGCGGCAGAACAACCTGGCCCCTCGTCGAACACCTCCGAGCCAGTTGATCTTTCTTCGATTCCAATGTCCCTGAATCACGCTTTATACCACCGGAGATCGGAATACATAAAGTCTAGACATATCCGCATAAAGATTGGAACATGGAATGTTGCGTCAAACCCAGAAGCGCACCTGGATCTTGCCTCTTGGTTTGTCCCGAAGAAAGGCGCTGACAAACAGTCTGCCGCGGCTGACGCAGGCGCCAGCTTTGCGGTCGACGATGGCTCTACTATATCCAAGGGCCTTGAGGAGTATCCGAATGGGGATTTTGGCGACAGTCAGCTTTCTGCCGACAATGCGATCGATCTCTATGTTCTCGGTCTTCAAGAAGTCATTGATTTAAATGTCGCTACGCAGTATGTGAGCCGAGTCTACGTGGATTCCGCTAAATCCGTGATGGAAAAGTGGAAGGGAGCTCTTGAGTCTGCACTCCCAGACGAATACCAGCTTGTCACAGCAGAGCAAATGTCCGGTCTCATGCTTTTCATTTATGGCACCGCGGAGACTGTGGCAACGGTGAGTCAAGTGAGCACCTCGGCGGTTGGCACTGGCCTGTTGGGAATGATAGGAAATAAGGGATCTGTTTCCGCGAGAATTGTACTTGGAGAGACGACAAGGATGACATTCGTCAACAGTCATCTAGCCAGTGGCACCGAGCCATATTATCTAGAACGCCGTTGCTGGGACGTCTCCCAAATTGAGAGCCGCACTCAATTTCAAGCTTACGATCCGATAGGGGAGGCTGTAAATCAAAAACCCGAGAAAATCGGCGATGAGGACTTTGCGTTTTGGTTTGGCGACCTAAACTTCCGCCTCGACGACTTACCTGGAGAGGATATTTCCCGATTATTGATGCTCCACACACGTGGCCAGTATGCCGTGGAGCAGAAGGCGTCCGATGGGACAACTAGTAAAGACGATGACCCTGAACCTTTGGAAGAAACGAATGTTCTGCATCACAGTAACACTTCCGAGAACCCCCCAGAAACGGCTTATGTGGCAAATGATTCAGATGATAGGCGCGAAGAGGGCAATGCGGATACGGAACGTTCAAAGCATATGAACCGTATTGATTCGCAGAGTTCATTAGGGGATGCCGACGACGAAGACTTTCGTCCTCTGCCGTCTGAAGACCCTGCTTCTCTGCAAGCTACGCTAGACTCACTTCTTCCTCATGACCAGTTGCTCAAAATGATGAAACAAGATAAGGTCTTCAACGTTGGCTGGCGGGAGGGTCACATCACATTTCTTCCATCGTACAAATATGACGTTGGAACGGTTTGGCAATTTGATTCCAGTCAAAAGCAACGCGCTCCAAGTTGGTGCGATCGAATCTTGTATCGAACGCGGTCTAGCAAGGAGGCCTACGAAAGCAAGAAGAGAGAGGAAGAAGCGGCAGCGGCGAGAGACGAAGAAATGAAAGCTCGTGGACTTGACAGTGTGGAGGAAGATGACGATGTTCTTTTTGAATATCAACCAGACCGAGATGGCGATGATCGTTTGCAGAATGCCCCCTATTATGACGACTACGATGAGACTGAAGACAATGCCCCAAGAAATCTGGACGGATTTTCCAACCAAAAAGTCGACGACGATCGCATCCACCTCCGTCTTTATACATCTGTTCAAGATGTGGTGTCATCTGACCATAAGCCTGTGGTTTCTGTGTTTGATATAAACTATGATGCTGCCGTGCCCGATTTAAAAAAAAGAATACACGCAGAAGTGGCCAAGGAGCTTGATCGTGTAGAAAACGAGGGCAGGCCTGGAATCACAGTGGTTGTGGAGACTGGCCATTTAACAGATGCCACTGGGGAGCAGGAGCAGGGTGACATGGTCAACTTTGGGCCTGTAAGGATTTTTGAAAAAAAATCAGCTTTACTGACCATTGCCAACACCAGCCAGGTGCCAGCAACCTTCTTGTTTGTGGATAAGCCGACGCCGATAGAGAGCGACCCTACATTTTCAGCCCAGTCGTACAAATGGCATACCACCTCTTTCATCGGGACGCAAAAGGACCTGGATGGGCAATATGTCGAGTTTGGGCGGGATGTCACGCTTGAGCCTGGGGAGACGGTATCTGTGTTGCTCGAAGTGCTAGTTGATGACTTGGCTTTTGCACGGATGCTTAATTATGGGGATCGAACACTTGAAGATGTTCTTGTTTTACGTGTTCTCGAGGGTCGCGACCACTTCATACCTCTCGTTGGGACGTGGTTGCCAACATGCATCGGTCGGTCTGTGGAAGAACTCATTCGAGTTCCCAGTGGTGGAATCAGGCCTTTCTTAATGTGCCACGGCGAAGGGAACGGCACAAAGAAGAAAGGCATTTATAGCTCGATTTCGTACGACTTGGAGGTTTGCTGTTCAGCGCCAAGGGAACTGATTCAGTTGACGGAAGCATTGGAAAACCTAACCGACCGAGTTATCGCGGACGAACAGATCCTCGAGGAATCGGGCATCCCAAGCGACAAACCAGGGTGGCCGTTTGATGGCAGACGCCAGGAGCCAGATGCATATCAAGTTGTGGCTGTAATCGACGCCTTGGACACAAATGGACCTATCCAAGATGCTTTTGCACCCGAAGTCTCACCTGTTCAGAGGCTGGAAGTTGTCAGCTACATATTATTGCTGTTCTTACAAGGTCTCACTGATGGTATTATAACCATTCCGCTTTGGGCACAGATTGACCAGGCGCCGCTTCCATCACTTGGCAGTGCGAAAAGCAGCAATTTCGGTATCGCCACTCAGGATCCTGCGCTCGAGGCTGACAAAAGCACGATTCTGGACATACTCTCCTCTTCTCCCTATCACAACATTGCCTTTGTTTTTCTCACCACCGCCATATCTCGCATGATCGGCGAGATATCGCCCTTGAGTCTTGCTGATATTGATACTTTGCGTTCCATAAGCCGAAACACTGGAGGAAGCTTTGGGACGACCGTTGGTGGTATCGGCCGCCGGTCATTAAGTGCTTTTTGGAAAACCGGAGCTACCCCTGCCGGTGGTGCTACTGCGGCAACCACTGCAAGTGCAGCCCTTGAGGCCCTAGACCGACGGCAGTCTCGTGAGCGACGTTATGCCGAAATATTTGGAAAGATTATTTGCCGGGCAGCGATGCCAACAAAGGAAAAAAGCAAGAAGGCAATTGAAGATAAACAGCGTTCCATTATGGAGCTCTTTTTGCGGCGGAACATGAGTTGAAATGCCCTAACTCATAAGACCGGTATGCAAAGCAAAAGGTGTCTGTCACGAATATTTCATGCTTTTAGGACACCATTTGTTTTGTAGAAGGGGAAGCGAGAAGGCTGCAGTGTGCAGACCAAGAAAATCCATCTGACTTTTTTTTTGGTATCAGTGAGAAATGATAAGAGTGAAGACCACCCGGCACTGAATCAGCGCTTATAAACAACTACTTCTTGCCGTGTGTTCTAGGAAGGGCGCGGTTTCCTTTCTGAGGTGGCCAAAAGAGAAGTGACAAGCATACAGCAACAAAGCATTGTCCGGCCAAATATAAAGCCTGTTTACGACCACCAAACAAGCGCAACGAGCCTTTACCTTCTAGTCACCTAACATTTATTCCATCGCTATTTTCTGTCGGCGAATCCTCTGGTGCTTTTCATTAAGTTCCAAAACTCACTTACTGCGCCATGTCCATATATCTTCGCTATGCAATCCATCATAGTTGTTCCCAGTATTTGGACAAGGCTGAGAAGCTGAAAAATATTGTCTTGAAGTGTTCAATCAAAGATGATACCCTCTATTACGGACATGGCCTCCAATATACACACGAGAATATCAATACACTGGGGGGGAAAGAGAATACAAGCGACAGACCTCTCAACGAGAAGAATGAGCTGATATTTGCTGGCGCTGTTGACAGAGGCACGTGGAACGAACAAATCCGAGAGGCAGTGCGAGAGAACAGAGTTGGCAACAAACACGACACACCTAAGAAAAGCAGCTTATTGAGTTTTACTGGACAGACCGACACGAGTTATAAAGCCCTTAACTCAGATGATGCCAACGGAAGCAAACCGAAGCACGTTTTTATTATTTCTGATCACGGAAAACGTTGTACGCCAGAAAATGACGTGGAATATCACAGATTTTTCATTTTGAAATCGCAGTTGGACAAGTTTCTACACTTTTACCGCTTACTCAAGTTGATTGTTGATTACCTTGCAAAGGGTATTCGTCGAGTAGAAGATGACTCTGATGCAGCATCGTGGAGCCTCATAAACCAGCTCCTGTTAGATGCTGACCAGCGTACGGAATCCGACCCAGCCCAACCGTATCCTCTCCGGCGTAAGCAGGCAGTTAAGTGGTCCGATGCCTCCTTTGCAACGTCTACTACATGGAGCATGGACTATGGAGACCCTCGAAGCCCGTTGCGATCCACTCTCGACCCGGACAAACTGGCTTGGGAAGACGAAGTGAGTCAATGGCAGCTGACTATGGGCCGGGCCGTTGATGAGAATGGCCGCCGCTATCTAAAACTATAACCATTCTTGGTTGATAAAGGTTTCTGGCATAGCAGTAAGTTGGTAAGGTCCAGGATGCACCCAGCATATCTATTTTTTTGGGGGGGGGCGGGGGCGAGGAGTTCGCTCTTGTGCTTAGAAAGGGATTGATAATTGAGCCAGGACAGGACTATGGATTTTGTAAAGAAGATGAAGCATGAGGTAGAGAAGCGAGGCAATTGGGAAATTTAACATGCATTATTACTACACGGTTGTGTATCCGAGTCAAACCCTCCTTCATTCTTTGTCTCGTCCCTAAGGTTTAAGAAGGGACTTGAAAGAAAATGCCACTTCAATCCGTCAAGCGGTCCAATTCCTCAAAAATCTCTTGGTTTAGAAACCTCCTAACTACAGCTCTCTGCGTTGGTATACACGTCTCTCGTCTCTGCTCCCGCCGCCGCCCTTGCCTAGACCGAAGATTCGTACACGGTTTCGAGAAAAGGTATTAGAAGAATCTTTGGTTGACGGTTTGGGATACTTTGGAGTTTAGGTCTGGTCACGTGTACATTTGCAAACCTTATAAAAAGCCTTATACCCCCGTACCTAATAATAATCAGAAGAGGAACGAATACTGGTAGGCTATTGCTATCTGAGATGTCTTCTCCAGTGGCCCATCCCATTATTTCAAAACAATTGCAGTTTCTTGAAAAAGCAAAGTCACTAATTGACCATGATATCGCCAACACGAACAAGCCTTTTGTGGGCTTTCTTGGTTTACTCCGAGAACGTATCGAAATTCACAAACGTTGGCTGACGACAGGCGGTGAATACAAACGCAACGAGGTGTTGTATCTGTGGGGCCCAGTTTTGATTTCACGACTGCCTGTTAATACTGCTCAAAATGGGTCGCTCAAACTTCGTATTACTGGACCTACGACCAAAGATGTGCTTCTAGTTACAGTTGCTAGCGATAAGGCTGCAACCGAAATAGTATGTCCACTGCTCCATGTTGTCCCTCTATAACACACCGCCCCGGGCCTTGTGTTATTAGTATGCACATTTACATACTTCCTTACTCTCGCTGTGGTTTGAACAACACTTAACAAGCAAACGAGGTAGACCTCTGATATCAAAACATATGACAACCTGGTAAGTGAGGACAATTTCTCTAGGATCTGCATGGATAATAGAGTCCACAGAACTGATCGTTTGCTATCAATTATCTGTTATACTAATTGGCAGTGTCGTATTCTCGGCAGAGCTGTCACACAAGCCTCCTCATACTTTGAACTTCGTGGTTCTCGAGATGATAGGTGCGTGACGAGACCGTGGCCATCCTTTAACCCCCCTCTCTCCCTCAAGCCAACGGTTTTTCAAGCATGATTTTAATGAAACCAGCCACATGGACATCAACCTTCTTAAACAGTACAACGAGATTCGTGACATTGGCCACCAACTCATCGGCATTATTGCCGAACATCAAGCTGTGCCTGTCAGGTCGTTGTACAGAGATGGTAGTTTTGGGGTTGGTCCGGATGATTAAACTTGTTCCCATTGAAAACTGGCGAGATTTGACGCTTTTAGGCTTTGTGGTTAGGGAGGCCCAATTGCCAACCAATGCAGCATTTGAAATAGGACAAGGTTGCCAACCAAAACAAGTGCTGGTTGCGTCAACAGTTTTGTATTTTTCAAGAGATGCTAATATTCGGAGCTTGGCGTCTAACTTCCCCTTTTACGGAGGTAATCTTTATTTTATCGTGTTTTATGCTTTTTTTTGCTTCAATATAAACGGTGTTGAAGCCATTAGCCTCCCAGCCTGTTTTGCCCGCCGTTGTTGCAAGAGAGTATTGCTCATACATCGTTTAACCCAACCACCCCTCCCCACCCTACTTTCCCCGCCTAAAGAACCAAACACCGTCTGCGTTGGCGGTGGCACAAGTGTCAAAAGTGAAAAATGAGCAACGAAACCGAAACATCGAATGGTGCAATAGATTCTTGCGCTCGTTCACCAACTGTCTACCTCCAGACACAAAACAATCTAACGCCATTTTGGTTCCACTTTAGTAGCCAAATGCCTCGAGGGCCTTCGCTGTCTTCGGGTCGACCTTGGCATTCTTCTTGGCCTCGGACAGTTGCCGAGCAGCAACCTTCTTGCGCTCGTAGTAAGCGGCCCCCTTTGCTTTCCTCCTCTCCTCCAGTCTGCAGAAGACGGCGTTAGTATTCAGTTCGAGTCTGTGGTCCACGTAAAGAACGCCATCGTGACTGTGACGCATTTCTGCAAACTAACCTTGCAACAACATCCTGGTACTTCCAGCCAACTTCGTGGCTCAGGCGGCCAACGGTGCAATACTTCCGGCCCGGCTGAAGTCTCAAGACACGCAGAGCTTGAGGAACAACCATCTTCTTCTGCTTGTCGTAAGGTGGCGGGACACCCTCAAAAACCTTGAGTCGTTCCAGGGCTGCTGCGCCACGGGCTGTCTTGTGAGGGATCATGCCACGCACAGCCTTGTAAAAGATACGTGACGGTGCGCGGAAGTGGAAAGGACCACCGCGGGTCGGGTTATACCGTGTCATCTTCCGTAGGTACGAATGGTATTTAACTGTTATAATAGGGCTTTTGTTAGGACATGTTCCAACTCCGGGTCTATAACAACAAATAGGGCTGGAGCACACATACGCTTGGCACGGAAGAACTCTCCAGAAATGTTCAGGGCTTCGCAGCGCACAACAACAATCTTCTGGCCGTTGAGCAGCTGCTTAGCTACAATGCTGGCAAGCCGACCCAGAAGGTGGCCCTTGCCATCAATGACGACCTGCGAGACGAGATATATTAGCGACTGGGAACGAACTATTTCGCACAATTGAAACGGCTCTTTCGATATTGAACTGCTCCCAATGCTAGCTGCAAAGCCCAACACGCAACTTCTCGACGTTGCCAAACGAGCCTGACTGGTACCGATGCCAGCCGAGTCCGCGAACCCTCGAGGCGCTTTAAGCCAGCAACATAAGGAGCGGTAACATCGAATCACCAATCCACACGCACATGCACACACATATTTACATATGTGTGTGTGTACACCAATGCCTCAAGATGTGTGACTTACAACAGGCTCAAAGCTCGACATTGTCAACTATACGTTGCGTCGTTGCGTCCGCAGTCAAGCGGGCGTGGACTGAAGTAAAAGGATTGATGGACAAGAAAGCTGCGCTTTCTGTTCTTCCTTCGTTGCTGTTGTGCCCGTCGGTGAAGCTCAACTGTGTGGCCTCATGAATATCTTTGGGTGATATAAAAATCGCGAAGCCTGATGAGGAGAGGAAAAAGGATTAAATAAAAATTGAAGAATGCACCAGACACAATAAAAAAGGTATTACAGTAGCAAATCTTAGTCCCGACGTGTGGTTTTTCCGACTTGGTGGACTAGGGCTGGTTTTGACATAAGCAGGCCAATTTTGGTTAGTGTCGAAGTGGTTGCGCCACAGCTTTTAGGGTTGGCAAAACCTTGTCATGTGCAGCTTTACAGCACTGACTCAGCTGCCTGCATCTAATCACATGACCATATTGCCTTGCCTCGCCAATCTCGCCTCTCAGCTGGCAGGTTGCAGAAACTTGAAACAAAAATCGATACTGGTTATTTTATATCTACAGCGTATATAAAGTTGTTTCGTTCTTCTCCGTCGAACCTTCGATGAACTCTCGTAGTGGAAGTTGAAGTCATAGCAGCGAAACGTTGCAATGTAACAAGATCAGTATCGCTTAAACCAGTGACGGTTGAAATAAGACGAATAAGATGATCGCTCCATAGGTGCATCATAGATCATCGGCCTTCTTGCATCAAGCAAACACAGTATATATAAACTCAGTAACAGGAAACAACGGAACATGCAACTCATAGTGAAAAGGTTTCTCCCCATCATTTGCAAAGTGAGCTATCACCCAGAGTCCTTCACCTTTCCATCCATCTTCTTGAGAACATCCTGTACATGATTGACCAGTTCCTTTCTTCGGGCACGTATTACGTCATCGCCTCCGGTGTCCACTTCGTCTAGCTTTAGAAGCACCTGCTGGAGAACTGTTTCTGATAGTCTTCGGTGATCGGCATTCCTCTTTTTCAGATCCGATGGAGGCTTTGTGATAAATTGCTCGCAGAGCGGGAAGAGTTTGCTCTCAAAGTGCTGTGAAATACCGTTGAGCTTTTCCATAGGACTTCCAGGAAGCGCTGGCGGACAGCTGATACCGGATGTTCCTGAGATGCCAGACGTACCAGAAGCTCCAGACACGCCAGACGCAACCGATGGAGCCCGGCTCGATGAGGCCACTTTTCGATTGTCTCGACCGCGCGTCGGTACCTCCAGACTGGCTGAGCTTTGCCGCCCTGTCTGCAAAGATGAGCTCTCTGACTTCTTCCCTTTGTGCTTCTTCTGCTTCTGCTTAGAGTTCCTGCTGTCTCCGCTGTCGGTGTCATCGTCTGGAATAACGACTAGCAATTCGCTGTTATTTTTCACGCCACTCAAACAAATAGGCTCATCACCAATCTTCAACTGTTTCCCCTTGTAGTAAATCTTGACCCGCGCAGTTTGCGCGTCGGAAAGCTTATAAAGCAACTGAATTCGGTCTCGCACGTCGCTACTGTATAATTTGCCATCGCCGATAGAATAAGCAGGGAAATATTCTTTGTCCACACGGTTTCCACGATGGAATATTAGCACGTCGTCTTGAGGAATGTCATCTAAGTCGTCGTCATCTGGTGCACGAAAATAAGAGCCCTCAGGTCGAGAATCGAGATAGCCATGGTTTTGCAAATCGTGTGACGTGATATATTCATAGTCGTCGTCGGTTACATCTGGCACGCCATCTTGGCTGAGAGTTGATGTGTACGGCGACAACTGTGGCTTATGGCCGGCGGGAATGAAACCAAAGCGCCTCATCTTTTTGCTCTTGGCCTTTCGCTTTCTTTTTTTCGAGGCGCAAGCTGTAGGGCCTTCTTTGAAGACAAAAGTCCGCGTTGCGCCGAGAACAAGAGCACCGGCAATAGCACTGCAAACAATAGCGGGGGAGACACCAGTAGTAGCTTGAATGAACGTGGCCGAATCGTGAAGAGCCGACGACAGGTGTATGGCAGACTTGTCAAAAATGTCTTGCAACGCCGGGGGTAGACGTGGCACAATCGCAGATGTGGCGTTGGCCAGGCCAGAGAGAGAGGCACCCCACGATGCCACTGAACCTTGACCGGTAGCCACCTTGGCTGGCGGGTTTGTCCTATGTAGGACACGAAGATCCGGATGGTAAAGAAAAAAAAAGACGGAAAATCCAAGTGACTGAACCGACGAAATGCTCAGACTTCTAGCTATAATTTGTCTCGTGTTGATGAATTCATTCCGCGGTCTTGTCCATAGCACGCTGCTACATTTGATGCATTGTGCATGGGCTAGACCTGTTGTACTGGTATTGTCGCTTTTATCTTCGACACGCGATGCGAAAACTTGTCAAGTCAGGTGGGCCGCCGCGAGGTAAAATCAGGTCGAGCTAAGTTATGAGGCTTCTAGAGTAGTGTATCTTCAAGGAATAATTTCAAACAGTATCCCAGTTGAATAAAGACGGAGACTTGCATGTACAGTTAAATGGTTGGGTCGTCTGATAATCTTGGTTTGTGGAAAAATGATGAAAGCCTGATATTGGGCCGCATTACTCGTAGGTGTTACATTCTGGCAAACCCGATTATGAAGTAAGATTACGGCGCACTAATACTGATCAATCTGTTACTTTTACGGGCGTGAGCATGTACGGAGTACTCGTATGGTACTCGTACGACCATATGGAGTGCTTCCAAGTCCCGCATTGGTGTAGGTACACGTGACTAATGGATCACGGGGTCTAAGATATTGGGCACTGAACAAGTGGCAAACATGTTGTAGTTAACGGGGGCCTTCGTTTTTGCACGCTGATACTGTGAACAAGTGGCAAACATGTTGCAGTTAACGGGGGCCTTCGTTTTTGCACGCTGGTGTAATGGGCTTTTACAGACACTCGTGCTCGTATGCTAATTTTACGTGGGACAGACAGCGATTTTGGCGGGCGGGCTGTATTATGGAATACTCGTGATGTTTCAATTCGGCAAATAGAAATGAACGACGTACAATATTCCAAATATTTGGTGACCCGCTCTAGCAGTGTTATTAATAATCTGAAAAGCGCTGACCCTCTTCAAATAGCCTAGGCAAAAAGCTGAAGTGCTTATCAATCCATTTTTGCCTCTCTCCATGTTGCTTGAGATCTTATATCAATTCCGCTGCCCTTGCAAAGAACTTTCTTTCTTTTCTCTTTCAGTTTTAAAGCAACTGCGTATATTTGATGTTTATTTTTCGGAAACTATTCTCAACTCCTGCTACAGGACCAGCCATGGAGGCAGCCCAGAAAAAAGCTCAGCAAATGATTGACGACAATGCCGTAATGGTATTTAGCAAGTCATACTGCCCATACTGTCGCAATGCTAAGCGCACCCTCGAAAGCCTCGGTGCTAAATATACTCATTATGAGCTAGATATAGAAGGTGAGGCGGTTTTTTATTTTTCTATGGCTTCCTTTTCCCGGGTTACAATACTGACACAAAGTACAGAGGATGGCAGTATACTTCAAGATGCTCTTGAGAAAATTACCGGCCAGCGCACGGTTCCAAATATCTTCATTGCCAAGAAGCACATTGGTGGCAATTCGGATTTGGAAGCGCGAAAGAACAAGGATCTCGTTGCTCTTCTCACCAATGCCGGTGCTCTGTCGGCATGAGAAATAAATAGTGTTATTCGTTCCTGGGCAAAATATAGCATGCCGGATAAGCCAATGGATGGAGCTTAGGCTGGCGTTTGGAGCTTAATACTAAGGCGACAGTTTATAAAACAGCTATACGTGACTTTGCCTTGACGTTGTGATTCGAGGTGTTGATGTGCTGCCCTGTGTATTTTTAAAGCCAGTAAAGTTGGGCTTTGCTAATGTCATTATGTCTTTTTCCATTATCTTGCCACATGCTGCCATTTAACATGTTTTCTGTACTTCCAAGCTTACAGAACCTGTTCAGCCACTGTCCCCGCCGGCCGCCCAACAAGCTCAATAACACCTTCAACAATGCTCCTCCGTGCAGGCTCGCTAGCGACCTTGCTCCCTGCTAAGTAGTTCATCCATAACGCTCGTGACAGCCTCTCATCACTGACAGATCCGAGATATTGCCGGTCATTAGATTTGCCATCGGCGTAAAACATGCTCAGAGCACCGTTTCCGTCACGGACCAGAAGAAGTTCTTTCTGCTTTGGCACTTTGCCCCGGTTGAATATCTGGCGAAACTGACCCATGGACTCACGAAAATCCGACAGATCATTTGTCGCATGAGACTTTTTGTCATCTACTATAGTGCCGGCACGAGCCTGGATGGCACGCACAAATCCATCGCGGAGGTGGTGAAAATCCGTGTCGCGCACGGGGACTATGCGGAACAAGGAACGTCTTGGTATACCTTCCTTAAGCATAGCCATCCACAATTTTTCACCACTTGAAGAATCAAGAAGTGTAGAGCGAAGCTGGTCTTTCTCGTCGGATACGAGCGCTGTTGCAATGGGGTTGATGTATTTCACTAGTCGGGTCTGAAACTCTGCAATATCAGATGTTGCGATATAATACCCAACGACATACACCTGTATGCCAAGAAAGCTGACTGTTCGAAGACCTAGGCCCACTAGTGAAAACTCTGTGTTTTGAGCTGGATGGGTTGTTATTTGATCGACCGTTAAGTCGGCGTCCTGGGAGGCTGCGAGCGAGGGAGGAAAGATCCCAGTGAGATCTATGATTCGTGGGAACTCAGGAACGGTGCTGTTTTGAGTTGGAACAGTGTCACTGCCGCCTGGGCCATGAACAAGCACCTTTCTTGATGAATGGTCTTGTGATAGTGAAGACGGACCTGCGTCCAGTTTCGTTGGTTGCTTCTCTAGAGCTTTCTTTAGCTGCCATGCCGTGATTATAGTTGCAATAACTCCGGCCACAGAGCCGGCAGATAAAAAGATGAGCCGTGTCCGATCGTAGTCTTGACGTTCTCGAGCGAGTCGTTCAACATTGAGCTTGTCGAATGATGTGTCATTGCGAGACCGCATGAAGCTGCGACGATGCATCTGCGTCACTATAGACAAAGTGCCCGTGGGGCGAGCCCGGCTCACAAGGCGTGAGCATGGGAGCAATCTTGCTATTCCTCCCAACATTGTGTAAACCCCGTCAATTTGTGATTGCCTTTAAAAGCTTGGATAAGAGGTAACCAATGTAGGTAGTCTTTGAAAGTGTAAAAAAGGCATACTGTGGTTGCATGAATACCAAGTCGAACTCTACGAGTTCTGCCAGAAGACAATTTGACCGATGACCGTTAGTATGTATTCCATTCCTGCACTAATAACTAACTTACTCCACCAAAAATACGTCATAAAGGATCTTTAATAATCCATTCAAGACTGAGGCGGAGAGAGTAATAAGTACTGCCGATGCTCTGTAATAATTACAGGGCAAACTGTCACTGTCTTCTTCGGTTGAGATGCAGTGTTAACGATCACCTTCTCCGAGTGCTTGTCACCAAATTCTTCAAATTTCAAAATAACGGGTTTAGTACTTTCATATTTGTATAGTGTTTCAAGCTTGAAAGCAGCGGAATGTCACTGTTTTTGCATGCGCGTGTCTAGTTGTTTTGGGTCACCTGCTCAAGAGAAATGGCTGCGGGCGTCACTGGGTTGTTGCTAGGGGAAGGTGTGACAATCCTGGATTTGATTGCCCCTCACCAGTGCCGTGAAAGGCACTAACAGTGCTGAAAAAGCAAGGCTGAAGGCCCCGAAGTTACAAAGAATTTGCGACTTAAGCACCCCTTATGCTGTGCCAGTACACGCTATATGTGACGCTGCATTTCAGGTATTTTAGCGGTTGGAGTACGTTATGTTTTGGCCGTCCAAAGCAAATACTCCATTTTCAAGACGTTTCTCTCATTTCTTCTGGCAAACAAAACCTTCTACTGTCAAAACCCGACTCAACATCTACCCAAAGTCTAGCGCCAGCCCAAAGTTCCATCACCACAAAACCCTAGAAAGTGAGGCGTTGCGCATCTCTCATCACACATTTTTTTTCTTTTGTGCTCCTTCTCTTTCTATTAACTTTCTTTTCGCTCCTTTATCTTTCCTGTTCTACGTACTACGTGTATCTTTTGCCTACTGATTTGCCACTCTCAGTTACACCGAAAGCGATCTGTTTCGAGCCGTTGCGTGTCATCGACTTTCCCAAAAGCTCCTCAGATGAAAGACTGGTTCGAGAATATCCTCTGAATATACATCTACATTTACGTCTGCTTCCCCAACGGGGCATGAACGATAACGAGCAATACCTACGAAGAGGAAAAACTGCCTTCCCTCTTTCGACCCAAATCATTTTTTAGCGTTTGTAACCATGTCATCCCCTCAACCTGGTGGCCTTCGCACGGCTAGCCGACCTTCGCGGAGGACGCAAGCCCCTTCACTTGATGTAGTTGCGGCGCAGACCTCTGCACCAGGCGAGACCCAGCTTGAAGATAATGATTTGGCAACTGCAACCATGCAGGAGTCCCGGTCCTCTTCATCAACAAACTCACCTATACCAAACGATAACGAAGAGTCGGACTTTTTTCTTATTGCAAACGATTCTGAGTCGTCTCTAGGCGTGCCGAACCTTCAGGACATGCAAGTCAACGATGACATAGATGCTCTTGATGACTTCGACTGCATACCGCCGATCAACCGATTGCCAAATGAAATCCTTATTGTTATCTTTTCCAAGTTCAGCTCTTCGGCCGACCAGCTGCATTGCATGCTCACCTGCAAGCGATGGGCCCGAAATGCCGTCGACCTACTTTGGCATCGTCCTGCTTGCACAACCTGGACACGCCACGAATCCATCTGCCGCACTCTGGGTGTTGCAAACCCTTACTTTCTCTATAAGGATTCTGTCAAGCGCTTAAACTTGGCATCTATTGCGGACAAAGTAAACGACGGGAGTGTCATGCCTCTGGGGGTCTGCAACCGCGTCGAACGCCTCACCCTTACGAACTGCACAAGGTTGACGGATACGGGCTTAATTGCCCTTGTCCAGAATAGCCGTCAACTACTTGCCCTCGATATATCTGGAGATAATCAGATAACCGAAGCTACCATGTTCGCTCTTGCCGACCACTGCAGCCACCTGCAGGGCCTAAACGTTTCCGGCTGCACAAAGATATCGAACGAAGGTCTTATCCGAGTCGCTGAGAGTTGCAAATACATAAAACGGGTAAGCTAGTATTTCAAGCTTCGTTTAGATGGTTTCAAGCTGGTCATTGTTGTCTCGCCTACGTGCATTCGCATCATTCGTGTGTGCGATCGATTGCTGACACTCACAGATTAAATTAAATGGCTGTAGTCAACTTACCGACGAGTCTGTTTTAGCGTTTGCTGAGCATTGCCGGAACATTCTTGAAATCGATCTCCATCAATGCAGATTCATAACGAATCAGCCGGTAACGGATCTTTTGGCCAAAGGCCAAGCCTTGCGGGAGCTGCGACTTACAAACTGCGAACTCATCGACGACGGAGCCTTTGTTTCACTGCCTTCTGGACGCACATACGAACATCTGCGCATTCTCGATCTCACATCATGTTCGCGTTTGACTGACCGTGCAGTTGAGCGAATTATCGATGTTGCCCCTCGGTTGCGAAACCTGGTTCTTGCAAAATGCCGAAACATCACTGATGTCGCTGTACATGCCATTGCGCGCCTCGGAAAGAATTTGCACTATGTTCATCTTGGCCATTGCGGTCACATCACTGACGACGCGGTCAAAAAGCTTGTTGTTTCGTGCAATCGCATCCGCTACATCGACCTCGGCTGTTGCACGCACCTGACTGACGACTCTGTCACGAAACTAGCCACGCTTCCAAAGCTGAAACGCATTGGCCTTGTCAAATGCAGCAGCATTACTGACGAGAGCGTTTATGCTCTTGCAAAGGCAAACCAGAGACACAGACAGCGGAGAGATGCCGATGGGAATGTCATTGAGAATCAATACTACAACCATAGCAGCTTAGAACGTGTGCATCTAAGCTACTGCACAAACTTGAGCATCGCGGTCAGTTTAACTAGTGAGACCTACTGCGACAATTTTGGTAATATGCTTGCTGACTGAAGAGCCATTCTAGAGTATCATACGTCTTCTGAACTCATGCACTCGTCTCACGCATCTTAGTTTAACTGGCGTATCCGCGTTTCTACGGGAAGACTTGAGCCGGTTTTGTCGACAACCGCCGCTTGGTATGTTTGAGCCGTCATTTCCATGTATTGCACTGAACGAGGAATTCAAACTTTGGTTATACTAACCGTGTAGAATTTACGATGCACCAACGGGACGTGTTCTGCGTTTTTTCTGGTGATGGCGTCTCTCGTTTACGTGAACATCTTAATAACCAGCCTGGCTATGCGATGTTTCGCGATCGGCAAGGACCAGTCACCACATTACCTACGCATCACCGACCACCGGTTGATACTGCAGCATTAGCTGAACAAGGACGTGATTTGACTTTTGATAACGCTCCTTTCACTACTGAAGATGACGATGGCTTGGATGGATCCACCGAAGCGGTATTAGAGCCTCAAGTTGGTCCCGGTATGACTGTGAGAAACCACTTGGACGAGCAGTATATGGCCTTACCGATCCCCATTCCAGGACCTAGCACAATAGCGACATCTTCATTGGTTCCGACAGCGCCGTCTTTCATGCCAGGTGCATATTTCCACTCTGCTTATTTACCACAAGCCCCATTTGCCAATTTTCATCCATCAGTACATGAGGAATTAGCGTTTCGTGGAGACAATTTGGACGTACAGCATGCACCGCAATCCGTTGAAAGCCCAACTGCTCTAGGGATGTCATTTGCGGAGGGTGAGTTGCGCCCGACGCAAGGAGCAAGGACTGACCTGGGACGGAACGAGTCATCTACTGTAGATGCGATCGATACAAGCAGACCCGCAATGGATGCAGAGCAGTCCCTACCCGGAAACAGCGATGTTTGAGTTGCTGGGTTTGTTAGACTTAGAGGTCCGGATCAGATCAGGTGAAACTCTGGAAGAGGTGTTGCGGCTAATTTGCGTGGTTGCATTTGAGTGAAGCCTTCAAAATGAATGGCTTTGTATTCGTCAAGCTAAAGTAGCTAAGACGCAAAGAGTATGGGATACGAATCATGTATAGGCTACACGTCTTTGGCGCCTTGTCGTACGAAGCTTCTGCAGCCGGTGCGGCGTATCGTGCAGGGTTGCATGGCCGGTTTTGCTACCATTGCCTGAAATGAATAACGGATGGGTTACAGGGGCATGGAAAGCGAAAGGGAGTACAAGTTTCTAACTGGCCTTGCATTTCAGCATTTATTCGCCCATATGAATAAATTTTTGTTCGTTTCATGTATTCCATTGTGTGTATGTGCGATATATACCTGGGTTATGAGACAGCTTGTTTTAACGTTTACGTGTGGTCAAGCTTTCGAAGAGCGATTTCACTACGGAAGGAGGGTGTTAGGGTGTATTAATACTGCAACTGGAACCTCTAGGCAAGAGGCGTATCTGTTTTGCATCTAATCATGTCAGTTTAGCTCTAGCCAATGGATGCTATGACGTATTTGTTCTTATGCCACACATTTATTGAGGGACTGAGTAAATATTGAGCTTTACTATTACTACAGTCTGCATCCCAGGAGTTTGTATGACTTGGTGCTTTTGATAGAATGCTGTAGGTATTATGGTTATTAAAAGCCTTTGCAAATGCTTCAAAATTATTTGTCAAGAATATACAGCCCCAACTCAAGCCAGTATTAACCTGGGTTTTTCTAGGTCCTCGGATTACTTGTGCTTCCATTTCACTACAGAACACGCACGGAAGAGACGTTGCAGCCTTACGAGTCCCTCCCCACAATTCCATTCGGTGTTGTGCCTTGCGTTCCTAAAAGAGCCTTAACTTAATTGGCTAACCAGCACATGTCACGTGAATATTTTTTGTAGCCCACACTATTTGCCCTTAGAGGTCATTATTTTTCCGCACCAAAATTTCGAGGTTTTCCAATTTTCAACATCCTCAAATTTGAACTTGTCCGTCATCACTTTGCTGCAACGCTGAGCGTTCGAGTCGTGACGGAGAATTTAATAACCAAACCGGGAATTTAAAACACCAGACCATTAACAGGATGTCTTACCAGAAAGGCGAAAAAGATTTCGGCGAGCAGCCGGTAAGTTGTTTTGCGCAACCTGAGGAGCATTATGACCAGATCTTTTCGTTATATTTTAAACACGATATCTGACTCGAGTTTCTAAGAAATCCCACCGCATTCGCATCACTCTCTCGAGCCGGAAAGTCCAGGCTCTTGAGCGCGTCTGCTCTGAGCTCATTGAGCGCGCCAAGTCTAAGGACCTGCCCGTCAAGGGACCAGTCCGCCTGCCGGTACGTGCATCGTACCAGTGAAGCCACCTGCAAGACATAAGATCGGGATGTGTAGAACTAACTCGATTTACCTCGTTCAGACTAAAAACCTTAAAGTTACGACCCGCAAGACACCCTGCGGTGAGGGTAGCAAGACTTGGGACATGTACGAACTCCGAATCCACAAGCGTCTGATTGATCTTCATGCGCCCACTGAGGTTGTGAAGTCGGTCATCGTGAACAGTAAGAATTGAACTCCCTCGCGAATTACTTAACAAAATTTGGTCTAAATCTAAAACACAATTTAGTCGAGGCTGGCGTTGAGGTTGAGGTGACAATTGCTGCGTAAGCGGCCTTGCACTCGCTCAACTTATTGCTACAATGCAATGGCGTCTGTTCGGATACTGCATTTGGCTTGTGAGACGAGACCTTCAGCGGCAAAATGCGAAAGGGCCATTTCGAAAACGGGATTAATTTTTGAAGTTTGGCAACGAATAGGTTGAGCGGTTTCGGTCAAATAGCCTACTCAACGGGTTTTGTAAGGAGTAAAATGGTGTCAGATACATGGGGAAAATTCAAAAAAGAACATATATACCACGATGCAGTCAAAATCCGTTCTGAACCGGCCATCAAAAAGCTTTCTGTGTTGGGCTTTTTGTTAAAGGCCTTGTAGTGACATTACCAGTATATTAAGAAGTGCTGAGACAGGCAACATCAGGTGTTAACATCTGATGGGTGGTTTGAGGCGAATGCGATACGGTTTGGTGGGTTTGCGCTGCTCGGAGACTGATGCCAATACAAGCTTGTAACTCCAAGCCATAAAATCCATTGTGGCGTATGATGACTGCAGCATAAACCCATGTACTCGATTGTCAAGGTTCGCGAGCTGTTAAAACTGTTCGCGCGTACTATGCAAATGCTCCTCAATCCAATATATAATTAAAACCACAGCGCAACAGAACTTCAGAAAAGCTAAACTGACTCTAACAAAGATGACGAAGGCTTACGCTGGCTAAGCCAAAAAGCTACAATACAACGAGCCTTGGTGAAGTGACTCTACAAATACAGGCCTTCCGGCTCGCCCTCTTGCTTGGTTCGAAGAACACGTTCTCTTGCCGCACGGAAGTCCGCCATCTGAACGCGCATTCTTCGCTCCCTCAATGCCATCAAGCCGGCCTCTGAGCAAATTGCTTTGATATCCGCTCCGGACAGATCATCCTTTTGCGAAATGAACTCCTCAAGATCGACATCTTCGTTAAGTGACATCTTAGATGTATGGAGGGTGAAAATTTTACGCTTTGTGCTCTGATCTGGATTCTCGAACAGGATTTTGCGGTCGATACGTCCAGGTCGGATCAAAGCCGGGTCCAATGTTTCAATCTTGTTCGTTGCCATGATCACCTTCACGTCGCCGCGGTCGTCAAAACCGTCCAGCTGGTTAAGAAGCTCAAGCATCGTTCGTTGCACTTCACGCTCGCCACCCGATGTCGAGTCATACCGTTTCGTACCAATTGCATCGATCTCATCAATGAATACAATCGATGGAGCATTTTCAGCAGCGACCTTTAAATCCGTTAGCACAAATTCCACGAAGTAACTATCATGAAGACACTCCCAGAATGACTGTACCTGGAAAAGTTGGCGCACAAGCCGCGGTCCATCTCCGAGATACTTTTGAATCAGTTCGCTACCAACAATCCGCAAAAAGGTGGCTGATGTCTGGTTGGCCACTGCCTTCGCCAACAAAGTTTTTCCAGTGCCAGGAGCTCCGTAGAGAATGACGCCTTTGGGGGGTTTGATGCCCATTTCTTCGTAAAGTTCTGGATGAAGCAATGGCAGCTCAACAGATTCCCGCACTTCCTGGATCTGTTGCTCAAGACCACCAATATCGGCATACGACTCCGTCGGCGCCTTGTCGAGCTTCATGACACTGACCGACGGATCGGTATCATCGGTAAGAACTCCAACAATGCTGACGCTTTTGTGATGTAATAGGACGCTGGCACCGGGTTCTAGAAGATCTTTATCAACGAAGCTCATAATGCTAACGTAATACTCCGGCCCAGTAGTGCTTGATACAATCGCATGGTCGTCGTCAATCATCTCCTCTAGGGTGCCTACACCCATAGGACTGCCGCGCATGTCATCAACGAGACCCCGTTCGTTTGCCAACCTGTCCCCACCGGCATCGGCATCCGAAAGAGGTTGATTGTTATCTTTGGCAGCTTTGGCTTTCCGCAACCGTTCTTGGTTCTCGACATACTCTTCCTCAAGCAGTAGATGGTCGTGGATGCGTTGCATACGAAGCAGTCGAAGTTTGCAGCGACTTGTTGGGAAAACTGTTGGCAACTTGGCTGCAGCGCTGGATCCTCCAGCCCTCTTCTTTTTCCGCCCGACACGCGTCGTTGGCCGCGGCGGTGGCTCATACTTGGGTTTATCCTTCTATTTATGTATACCTGGCGTTAGAGAGGAGTTTTTCCTTACGCCTACTTCGCTACTCGTCGAAAATATTCATCGCGAGAAGAAGCATAGAAAGCGAAAGCAACGCGAAGGATTCACAGGGAGATTTTTTTTCTAGAAGATAGTCAAAAAAAAGCAGATGTTACCTTCTTGTCCTTGTCATCTCTACCATCTCCTGGGCCGCCACCTCCCATTCCAGACTGATTCTGACCCTATTCGCAAATGTGTCAATAAACGTACAACATAAGCGGCAACTTCATAAATTCCAAATATTAATCACAAACTTACCATGTTTTTAAAGTGTCCTGAAAATTTCTTTAATCTTCAAGGGATGTGATAATATTTTGGACTCAGTATTGACAATGTTGTCTGACCCCAAAGTTGGATCTCACTATGGCAAAAGTGAATTTGAAAGCTAGCAGCTTCAACGTTGCAAGGCGACGACGTGTACGCAACCTCTAAGTTGGCCCCATATTTTTGGTTGGTCTGATTACATAGCAAATATCGCCAAATCACGTGATAGCCTTTTCTCCAACATTGCTGTCTCCCAAAGTCTTGTCCAATCTACGACGTACGGCGTAGGGAAACCCCGCTTTTATTTTTATTTTCGTGCTCATGATTTCAATGACAGACATACAACGTAAATTTTGCATATGGATATTCACCTCACTTTTGCACGGCAGTTGAGAAGTCATTGTTGAAACCAACCATAACCACTTCCCGTATTAAAGAAGGCCTAAAATCACATGTTATCAAGATATCACGTGATCCGTATGTATTACGAGTACGGAGTACGGAGTAGGGAGTGCTTGTACGTAATCTTCCTATGGAATAATGTGGAGGCTCAGCGGGGCTGCCTCTAAACTTCGCCCAAGAAACATTTGCTCGTCCTACGAATGCCTACGCTGTGTGTAGCCTGACAAGACCGTCAAGACTTTGTAAAGCATAAATTTGTTCCCTAGCAAACTTCGATAGTCCACTTTCCTTGTATCCTTTACATCTGTGGTTTTAGTGAAGAGCGCCTTGCAGCTTCTCTCTTCATTTCTTCCTAGTGCTGCGAGGTGTTTATTTCTTCCGTATCAGCTTTCAAGCATTTATATTCTATTACCCTTTGAACCTGCTTTACGGTTGATGCTATTGGCAAAGCTCGAAAGTATGTAGGTTGGGCAGCTGCCCAGTTGTTTCTACGCCTTAAGATATACAGCAAGAAAGTGTTCTCAAAGTTAACTAATGCTGCACAGGGCTTTCCCAGCGTCTTGCCGTTCTTCTCATCCTCCCTTTCCTTGTGTGACAACTTTTTTTACAGTGTTTCCTATTTTTTTCGTTAATTTAAGACGCTCCAAGTCCAGCACATTGCGATGGCCTCAACTCGGGAACGCCGTATAGCGAAGGAGCTGCACGACATCAACCAAGACAAGGACAAGTCAGGCGTTTTTGCGGCTCCTGTTGATCCGAGTGACTTGACACATCTTAAAGGGACTTTTCCTGCACCTCCAGATACGCCCTATGCGGGCGGAACATACACAGTCGATATTAGAATTCCCAGTTCTTATCCCTTTAAGTCGCCCATAATGAAGTTCGATACCCGCATATGGCATCCGAACATCAGTAGCCAGACAGTACGTTATGCTTTGAACTCTTTAGTGTGCTCCTGTTGTTGGTTGAAATTGGATGGAGAGGCTCAACATCGTTGATTTTTAGGGCGCCATTTGTCTCGACACGCTTGGCAGTGGTTGGTCGCCAGTCGGTACTATTAAGATGGCTTTGCTTTCTTTGCGAATGCTTCTCGAGTCTCCAAACCCGAAAGACCCTCAGGACGCCGAAGTTGCCAAAATGCTCATGGAAGATCCGGACTATTTTGCTATTGTGGCGCATGATTGGGCCGTCCGGTATGCCGGTGCTCCCCGACGGCAGCCTCAGCCTTCCCAATACACGCGTAAGATGGTCGAAAAGAAACCTGATGATCCTAGCAAGTATGTGTTTATGCTTTATGATTTTTTACTTGACTGAAGCTTAAGCTGAAAGGGTGGAGTGAGGCTGACATATTTTAATGTTTCTAGGTATCAAGGCTATAACAAGGATCTCATCGATCGCTTTGTCAATATGGGTTTCGAGCTTGATGCTGTGGTAGACGCCTTCAATTATGTTGGTATAGACCGAAACAACGGTGAAGACTACGAGCTTGAAGAAGCATATATGGGGGATATCACAGCTCGTTTGCTTGGAGAACAATAGGCCAACATCTGGCATTTCGACAGGGGGTGAAGGGCATGGGTGTTGTCCGCTCCGTTAACCACTTTGCATGATTTTTTCCCATTTGTTTTCTTCTGCATGGCGGGCCGTTTTGGGTTTTGGGGGAATATGGAGTTCTACAAGGCATTATGGCATTGTAGTCGATGTCGTTTTATCTGTTTGCTTGATGTATGCCAGTGATATCGTGCGACTTACACTTCTTGAACAAGCTGAGTGTAGCGAGCCATGTATTTCCATAATGACAGTACGTTTTACGAGCGGTAATACTATATTCTCAAGAGTCCCCCAAGAATGTAGGAAACTAAGGGTCATTGCACTTTCAAAGCACGCCATTGAAGAATCATCGATATTTCAAGCAAAGCTCTCTGTAAATCGGACATAGAAAACACTTAGGTAATATACATATCATTAAAAATTGCTTGACTGTCTGAACTTGAATAAACATGTACGCTGCCAATAACATGCAGTGCCGAAAACTGAGTTAGGCGCGGCCGATATCTACTCGTAGTAGAAAACACTGCACAAACAGCGTTCTCACACTGGTGAAGGCGTGGAAAGTTGGAAGGCCAGGTGTGCATACTCCTGGTGATTGTTATCTGCCTTTACCTTGTCAAATCTATAACAAAAAAGCATGATACGCATGTTACGGCATGTATCCATATATGACCAGTAGGACAAAACCCAATCAATGTTATCTATCAATGTTATGTACCTTGCATTCAAAGGCCCCCTCCCCCAGTAACGTGGCCATCAGCGTCAAAACCCTAGTTCTACAAGGCTGTCACGTTCCCAGGAATCTAGACAGTAAATACCGCTGGTTTCTTTTCAATATACTCCAGTTGTCCCCCCAAAACCACTCATACGTATGCGAAGTTCGGGTATTGGGGATGGGTTTCGTAAGGAACAGAGAAAAAACTCGAAAACTACAGTAAATCGCGACGAACAAATTCATCGCGCAATGCTTTGCCCAGACCAGCAGGTGACCGTTCAACCACGACACCCGCCGCCTCCAGCGCCTTGATCTTAGAGTCAGCGCCGCCCTTGCCGCCAGACACGATGGCGCCAGCATGGCCCATGCGCCGGCCTGGTGGTGCAGAAATGCCCGCAATAAAAGAAACGACAGGCTTGCCACCGTTGACCGTGTTGTTTTCACGAAGGAAATCGGCAGCATCTTCTTCAGCCGAGCCTCCTATCTCGCCAATCATAATAATACCATCTGTTTCCTCGTCATTCAGGAAAACCTTCAAACAATCAATGAAGTTGGTGCCGCTGAACGGATCGCCGCCAATGCCAACGACCAAAGATTGGCCAAGACCAGCTTGTGTGGTTTGGTTGACGGCCTCGTACGTTAGTGTTCCGGACCGGCTGACAATACCAATGCGACCACGCTTGTGAATGAAGCCGGGCATGATGCCAATCTTGCACTGGCCCGGGGCAATGATGCCAGGGCAGTTGGGACCAACAAGGCGAGTTTTAGATTGTGTCTTCAAGATTGATGTGATGCGCAACATATCTGGCAAAGCACAGGCGTTAAAAAAGGCTCTCATATCTCGTTCATAGACTCGCACACAAGAGATAATTACCGTGTTGTGGGATGCCCTCCGTGATGCAGACAACTAGAGGTATCTCAGCAGCAATGGCTTCCTCGATTCCACTTGCAGCTACAGGGGGTCTGATGTCACAGTTAGAGATTGCCACCATCGTTAAAGAGAAATATCGCGAGGTTGTGGTGTATCGATCTTACGGTACAAAGATGGCTGTTGCAGTGGCGCCGGTTTCCTTCACACCCTCGGCGACGTTGGCAAAAACTGGAAGGCCTAAATGCGTGGACCCTGCCTTTTTGGGGTTTGTTCCACCAACGACTTTGGTTCCTGTTGCGAACAACCACATTAGTGAATTCTGTTCGCTTTCTCTTCTCTGATGAACCTGGTTTGGAAACGCAAAATCTAGCCTTACCATAGTCTATGGCTTGTTGGGCGTGGAAACTGTTCGGCGGGTTAACTCAGGCATATATCACAGTCAAACCAAATACCATCTTCTTGGTACTTACGTTCCCTGTTTGCCTGTAAAACCTTGGAAAAGCACCTTCGTTTCTGCGTTGATACGGAGGTTGCCAATCGTAGAGGCGTATGGGCTCGCACCAGAGCTGTACAGTCGGCGAGCTGACTGCCGCCAAAGCGACGAATGGGCACACCGTGAGAATGCGTGCATTTTTTTCAGATTTTGAGTGCTGTCACAAAAAGAAATGCAAATGAAGAACAAAATTTCAACGCAAAATCACGAATATTTCAAAAGAAATTTCCGATATGTTGATCGATTGGTTAGATTGGAGTTGACTTGGGGTTTTTTCAATCGGCGAGCGATAAATAATGAAAGGCCGCTTGTTGGTCGCCAATTGCACGGACGGTTATGGCGGGCAGGATGACCGAACTCCCGTTGACATTTGCTGGTTAAGGTCCAATGGCCTCTATAACTAACGGAAATGTACGGGAGCGATTTTTTAAAATCTGGTCAATAAATACGGAGTACGAGAACGCACTACGGAGTGGTCGTAGATAATGTCCTGCGCCACACCTGATAATACTTCGCGCCACAACTTACAGAGCGACTGCAGGTGGGGGTATCTTTGCCAGAAAACTCCCACATACGAGTACTCGTAGCTACCCCGATAAGATATGGTCGCTCAGATATTAACAAAAAAAAAATCCCACACAACGAGACCAAGAAGATGCTACATGAGAGAACAGGGAGCACTGACTGGCTCTGGATTTAACGAACAATGACAGCCACAATGACCGCAACGGCAAGGCCCGGAAGGGCTAAGGACTCTCTACCGCCCGAGAACGAGCGTTTTCTGCGTTGTTGCGCTGATATTGCTCGTTCTCTAATTGAAGACTTTGAATCTGCGTCAAACAATCCCCAACGACCACCTCGAGACATCAACTTAAACAGCCTACGGTCCAAGTATGCCCGAAAGCATAAAGTCAACGGAGTGCCTCCTTTGACGGCGATTATTGCTGCTGTGCCTGAGCACTACAAAAAATATATTCTACCCAAGCTGGTTGCGAAACCGATTCGTATGTACTTGTTTACCGTGAGTTTCGAGCGGTTGGTTGTGTTGCATGAGTCTGACAAGACGATGGTGCTCTTTTAGGAACTTCTTCTGGTATTGCTGTTGTTGCCGTTATGTGCAAGCCGCATCGCTGTCCTCACATATCATATACCGGCAACATTTGCGTGTACTGCCCTGGAGGTCCAGATTCCGACTTCGAATACAGCACACAGTCATACACTGGCTACGAGCCAACATCAATGCGTGCTATCCGTGCGCGCTATGATCCATTTGAGCAAGCCCGTGGACGTGTTGACCAACTCAAGGCCCTTGGCCACTCTGTTGACAAGGTCGAATACATCATCATGGGCGGCACGTTTATGTCTTTGCCAGAGCAGTATAGAGAAAACTTCATTGCTCAGCTCCACAATGCTTTAAGTGGATATCAATCGTCGAATGTGGACGAGGCGGTGTTAGCGGGAGAGATGAGCAACACCAAATGTGTCGGCATTACGATCGAAACGCGGCCAGATTACTGCTTGCAGCCTCACCTCTCAAGCATGTTGCGGTATGGTTGCACACGACTGGAAATCGGGGTGCAATCCTTGTATGAAGATGTGGCAAGAGACACAAATAGAGGGCATACTGTGGCAGCAGTGGTCGAAACCTTTTCTTTGGCTAAAGACGCTGGCTATAAGGTGGTGAGCCACATGATGCCGGATTTGCCTAATGTTGGCATGGAGCGAGACCTTGATCAGTTTCGCGAATACTTTGAGAACCCGGCTTTTCGAACAGATGGACTGAAGATTTATCCAACTCTGGTCATCCGGGGCACAGGGCTTTACGAGCTGTGGAGAACCGGGCGCTACCAGAATTACACGCCGAATGGACTCATCGACTTGGTCGCACGAATTTTAGCAATGGTACCGCCTTGGACGCGCATTTACCGCGTTCAGCGTGATATTCCCATGCCCCTTGTGACATCTGGCGTTGAAAATGGCAATTTGAGGGAGCTGGCGCTGGCACGCATGAAGGATTTTGGAACAACATGCCGCGATGTGCGAACGCGCGAAGTGGGTGTTAATGAGGTCAAAAATAAAGTGCGGCCCAATCAGGTTGAGCTTGTGCGGCGTGACTACGTTGCCAACGGTGGTTGGGAGACGTTCTTGGCCTATGAGGATCCAAAGCAAGACATTCTTATTGGACTGCTCCGGTTGCGAAAATGCTCGAAACAATATACGTTCCGCCCAGAGCTAGTGGGCCAACCTACAAGCCTTGTGAGAGAGCTTCATGTCTACGGCACAGCTGTTCCTGTGCACGCGCGAGATCCCAAAAAGTTCCAGCATCAGGGATTTGGAACTTTGCTGATGGAAGAAGCGGAGCGAATTGCGAGAGAAGAACATGGCAGCGACAAAATTAGTGTCATATCTGGCATTGGTGTCCGCAACTACTACGCCAAGCTGGGGTACTGGCTTGACGGGCCATACATGAGCAAGTGGCTTGACGGACGACTGGAAGCTTCTTGAAACCGTGTGCTTATATTAGACTTTAACCAGCGGTGAGCAACTACACGACGTACCCTGTAAAGGCTACGAAATCGATATCGTGAACAAGCAGCACTTAGCAACATTGCAAAGCGGAACATCTGAGTTGTTTACACGGGAAACCCAGGGCTGGCCTTGATCAAATTCGGCTCGGTTTGCATTCGCCGCAGATACCCCCACCGGATTTTGGGCAAACCTCCCAACTGAGTGTTGCTAGCGAAGCTGAGTGTTTCTAGCGAAGAGCAGCGTCGAGGCCTAGCCTTATTGACTCCCTGCAAAAACGGTGTCTTGTGTTGGCCTGCTGAACCCGACAACAAGTTTTAGGTGTGAGAACCGGGGGGTTGTTTGGTTAGGCCGAAGGGTTTGTGTGGTAGAAGCCATTGAGGATATGGCAACCATTACTCTCTTGCGAAATTTAAGTGTTGTGGCAAATGGCAGGCGACACAGTTTCAGAAATGGACTATTTGGCCAGGTTTAAGGCTCAAGCCAAGACGATAAACTAGAACAATAGGCGCTTATAGTAATGTCTCGATGTTTTGTTACGGTATAGTTTGGCATAACAAAAGGAAATAGACATGGCGATGTCCTAGGCTTATCCAAACTCCCCAATGAATTGTTTTCAGCCTTTGGTTTACGACAAAACCGAGACCAAGAAAAGGTATATTCAAAGTTGCACATCATGATGGGCCAGGTACTCGGCAATTCTTAGACGAAATTTAAGATCGAGGATGAGCCGATCATAGCGGAGTATTACCACCTCCAGCGAACAACATGTCAACATAAATCTCTTTTGAATTAGTGTATTATATATCCTGAAGGCCCGGCGGTATTTTACCTTGGGTATCTTGCTCATAGACCATAAAGCTGTACCGTCACCTGCTGTAGCGTGTATACGGGTTGTATATAAACACACGGAGATTACGATGGTTAGTTATTCTGAATTTTCGGAATTCTGCTTTCCTAAAAAGACCTGTCACTCTATGAGAAAAGGTAAATCGTTTTGCTCGTGTTGGCTTCTTTTCTTTTTTGAACGAGCAAATCAAAAATAACACTTTGAGTCGCAAGCTTGCTGTCAACGACTATACCTTTTGGTTCGGCGTCTGCCCCATATTCTGTGGAAAGTGTCGTTTTACCACGTTTTCGTCCAGTCCAATATTTCCGAATTTGCCAATCGTAGACACCATTACTACATCCAAAAGCACAATGCGGCATTGCGAATGTGATGTTGTGCAATTTTCATATTTAGATTATCAATGTCCATCAACATTATGTACATCCCTCATCTCAAATCATTTGACAGCGTGAATAAAGCTTCTCGATACGCTCGCTTCCGGTCATTAAAATTGTTTTCAACAAGCGAGCGTCGGCCATTGAAGGTCATGGCTTAGATGCAAAAATATGAAGCCGTTCATATCCTCTGCACCAAAAAACCAGCCCATCGACAATTTGATGCCCATATGTCATGCATCAGTGTGGCGCGACTTCGCCAAACGGATAGTTGAATTTGAGCAGATTGTTGAGACCGCCGACCCATCCGTCGTCATCCTCAAGAGCGCCGTTGTTGCCGCCATGTCGCGGGGCGCGAATAACACACGGCACACCACCGCGCCAGCTCCCGTCTGCCGTGCGGCCAACTGGTTCGCCCTCAACACGCAATTCCATACCAATGCTCACGCCCGTCTTTCGCTTGCCATCTATGCTGACCTCCAGCTCTCGGCCTCGGTTGCGCTGGCTCAGCCTCAGTCCCACTTTTGTATTTAGCGGCAGAACCAGCGGCCGAAAGCTCAGGCTGCGTGGGCAAATCGGCGTGATCAACAGCGAACCTACCAACGGGTGGATAATAGAGCCCCCCGAACTCAGTGAATATGCTGTTGATCCGGTCGGTGTGCTGACGAGGATGCCATCAGCGACAGCCTCGGTCAAAAAGTGACCATTTAGATAAATATCAATAACAGCCAAGTGGGGATGGGGACCACGGTGGATCAACAGCTCGTTGATCGCATGGAGCGGTGGCGGACGCCGAGATTGCTGCACCGTATTTCCGACTGCATTCTCGATATTATCAGTTACCGCACCTGCCGGCTGTAGCGCTGCTTCGGCGGTGTGTTGTAGTTGTGAACTAACAGCTGCCGTTGGAATAAGCCGGTCATTGATGTTGACGCCGGCACTGTCATACACGCCCACCTTGAGGCGGTGGCGCAGTAACATGCGAGACGCTCGCTTGACGCCCATGCTCTGGCCACGGGCACTGGCCCATGGTCCAATGCCATGTGCGGTCTCTCGTTCTGCGTCGGCTATTGTCACGGATTGGTTGGCTTTCTGAGAGGTCGTTGTCCTCGGAGCGTCTATAACGACCTCGCTGCCACTCATGTAAACTTCTCGCCAGGCGCGTTTGTATTCCTCGAACTTCCACTCGCCCAAAAAGCCAACAGAGCCCATGCTAAACGACAATATAGGTGGAACGTTGGGCAGCAGCGAGAAAAGACTAGCTGCACGCAAAACCGTCCCATCTCCGCCAAGCGTTGTTACCACATCGATCTTGTCTGGAAAAAAAGACGCCGCATCTTTGCTGTCCGAGGTGTATATTGGGAACGAAAACGCTTCGTGGATGGCGTGGGCTATGCGAGCCTCAAAGACAAGGTTTATGCCGGGATAGTTTTTAGTCAAATAGTGAGCAAAGTCAATGGCTGACTGCGTAACATGTGGAGCATGAAGCTTTGGCAGAATGAGAACGTTTCGCGGTGGTTGCGGCCAGTGAAGGGACAGTAAAGAAGACGACGCGCTCTCTTCATATCGTGGTACAATGCGTTCCGGCAGCGTGGAAACATCAAGAATCTCCCGTCGACAGGAACTCGCACAAAACAGGCGGGACGTGGCTCGTCCAAAAGTCCCATGCAGACGTTGCAATCCAGGTCGTACAGCCATGGCAACGTATGAAGTATGGCAAAAACTAGAGTTAAAATTAAATTAAATGAAGAAAACTAACAAGGCGAGAGCATCTGCGACGGTTGAAGGTGCCTTTGAAGCAGAGTTGCGAGCAGGTTTAAATGACAAAAATGCGAAGGTGAAGAGACGCAAAAGAACATATTGATTGTAGCGTCGATGGCGATGATTGTGATGGAACAAGAAGCAGGACCTGTAGCTTTGAATTACAGGTCACCATCTTACTTTGTTACCCGGTAACCTCGATATAAAATAAACCTCCATCAAGAGCTGCAAACATGCGAGCAGTCGTTCGCGGTCATCGATTAAGCTATTCAGACCTGTCGACGTCTGTGGTGGAGCAGGACGTCGTTAGAAAAAACAGCCAATTGTGGTTTGCCAAAAGCGGCTTAGTTGCTGTTGCATGTGATGGCTCACGAGTTATTACTAACGGAGAGGGGTGCTGGCCCTCGTGACAGCATCCGGGCATTAATACCGCCCCGCACATGTTAAGTGCCTGCTCACAGCCCCAAGCTAGGCTGCAGCCTCAACTCGCTGACCCAGCTCCAGTTCTCCATTTTGTTTTTCATTTTGGTCAACTTGGAATGCTGCACAATGCATAATGAACGAGGACAGCCAGAGTAGCCGATCGTTTTGACTCTCCCCTCTCTTTTTTCTAGCATTTTTTTTTAGCATTTGTATTCTCTTTCTCTCCCAAATTAGTCTTACTTTTTCTTGGCTTCTATCGATGCCACTGATATGATCAACCAGTGACTGGTCACCTACTTTCCTATCTTTCTAGTCGGCTCTTTAACTATCTACTCCCGCCAACCTACTCACCCTTTTTTGGACCCCAGCCGACCAGGCCGGTTATCATCAGCAAGAGAGTTGCTTTTTGCAGCTCTCTTTCTTCTATCTCGTCTACTGCATGCTTATTTAGCTACGTCGGTGGTTGTTGGATAATAGCCCTCCCGCTTGGGGGGGGGGGGGGGGGGGGGGGGGGGGGGGGGGGGGGGGGGGGGGGGGGGGGCGGGGGCGCGG